>JANHFL010008889.1:28335-39219 GCA_032468155.1 Oxyrhabdium leporinum
CCAGAAGTTGTGAATGCTCCAACACTGGAAGTTTTTAAGAAGAGATTGGATAACCATTTGTCTGAAGTGGTGTAGGGGGCTGAACTAGAAGACCTCCAACTCTGTTATTCTATTCTAGTTACAGTATAGTGCTTTGTTTGGGGAACACACACACACATCCCAAAAAAAATACCCAGAAAACAAAAATAAAGTAATCTTGAGTGACAGAGAGGGTCTGAGGGGTGAGAACATTTGGGTATGAGTAAATTTCCCCAGGGCTACCATGAAAATTAAATTCCAAAGGGGCTCACTGGCTCAAACAGGCTATGAGCTATTTCTGATGGAAAAATAGTTTTTCATTGTAAACAATTACAGTAAAATTTCCTTCCAAAATTCCAAAGTGGGTATCTAACACTGAAAGAAAAACACCAGGGCACCATTTGGCTCTTTAAAAACGTATCCACAAAAATCTCTTTTTTGTCCAGCATAGCTAACAAAAACAGAAATGAATGAATCCTTTAATTCCTTTTGTACTTTGTGCTTATTACCAAATGAGAGAAGGCCCTCTTCCTGCTAACCAAGAAGATCTAAGCTGCTCAGGAAGAAAGATGTTACCTTCAGTGCTGCTGCAATGACTTCGGTCTCGCATGTTATCAATGCTTCCCCCACAGTATTGCGTATGGCTTTGTAGTCCTTGCCACAAACCAGGAAACGATCAATGCGACCAGGTTGGAATGCCTGAGGCCACAAACCACAAAATAAACAAACTTCTTAAAGGCATACTGTATGCACTAATTCACTCATTCATTTAACTTGTCCCTACCATAGTCAATGGGATTTTCAGACGTCGGGCAATTAGAAGCTTCTGAAAGTTAAAACTTTATGTCATCCATAAAGTAAACAGGCACATGAATCCACTGGTCACTCAGAACTGCCTGACAGTTTAATCTTAGATAGCTGCCTCTCCAGCTATTCTATTTTAACACTCGTATCTCACAGCAAGATAATCTAATCAAGGGAAGCCAAACAAAGATCCTTTCAAAAAATTCCTGCCGACACCCATTCATTTACCCCTTCCTATTCAAAGCTGTCTTTGGAAGTGCCATGGTGGCGCAGTGGTTAGAATGCAGTATTGCAGGCTACCTCTGCATACCACTGCCAGGAGTTCGATCCTGACTGGCTCAAAGTTGACTCAGCCTTCCATCCTTCCGAGATTGGTAAAATGAGAGCCCAGATTGTTGGGGACAATATGCTGACTTTGTAAACCACTTAGAGGGCACTGTAAAGCTATTGCTATTCCAGAAAAAAATTATAATTTGGTAACAGATCAGAATTACCTGTTGCTCTTTAATTATTTCTGATGTAAATACCCAGTGATACTGGTGGTTAATCAAAAGCTTCTGTGTGAATTCCATCCCGTACTGGCTAGTAAGCTTTCGCACAAGGTAAATGTTATGCCAGTTATTTTGAGTATGACGGAAGAACTGTCTCACTTTTTTCAAGTGGATTTGCTTTTCATTTTCTTCACTATTGGCTGCAGAACGAAGAGAAGTTAGTATTTAATTCCCAACCATACCACGGCAGTTCTAAGAAGATGGACAACTTATCTTGCAAACAGAATTTGTCTTGCAGTTTTGTATTTACAAGAAAACGATATATTTTCTCATGGTTGTGTAAGCAGCTACAGAAACATTTTCCCCCCCACCCCCGAATTAGAATTGCTTGTGAGAGTTCTCTGGGAAGTTAGCATGTCCATGTGGCTACCATAATCCACTTGCCTGAATTTTCATGAAGTTCAAAGATCACCTCTGCAACTCTGTCCATGCATAGACGGAGGTTGGCAATTCCCTGCAAATACTCAATGGTAATTTCTTGGGAGACTGGATAGCTGCTGTTGTACTGATGAAAACTTTTTTCCAGAAAATTCCCGTCCTTTGCCAAGCAATATGTTTTGGTTTCTTTGGGAAAATTTCCTGTTTTCTCACACAATGAATCCTGAAAATAAGAGAGTATTTTGCAATTTGTTCTTTTCCAATTATTTTATACTAGTTAAAGCTTCCAGATTAAGCTATTTTTAACTCTCTCTCTATATATATATAGAAAAGAATGTGCCATCCCTGGAATATTTTCAACAAAATAAAGAATTAGGTGTATTCTTTGGAAGCAGGCAATAGAATAGTGGAGATTCACAACCCCAAAGTTCAACTGTCCTCATATTAAGGCCAATGGAGGGGAAACTAATATTCCAACTTAAAAGTCAGTATTGTCCCTTGGCTTTGTAGGTGCCTTAGGGGAGTGAGTAGGTTTTAGATCTAGTAGATTTACCAATTCCAATCCGCCCAAGCATGCCCCAAGCTTTATACTTGTAACTTAGGTACAATCAAGATTTCTGCACTTACAATATAACCAAAATTTATGGGAGAAACTGTGTGTGCAGTCAGAACTGGAATGGGCTTATTTAAAGATTTCTTAAGTGATAATTCCAGATGAAAGTAGAACATTCAGAAAAAGAAGGGCTACACAGGGACCTAATATTAAGAACTAAGATACATACATTACATTACATTACACACATGCGTATATCATTTTGCTTGTTAAAATCAGGAACATGGTGACAATATCCAGTTAGTAAAATTAGTAAAGTATGTGCATTTTCAACGATCTATTCTACAACATTATTTAAGCTAATATTAACACAAGTTGGCATGACATGGTCTATGAAAAACTGCTTTTACAGTTCTAGATTCAGCAACTGGCAATCTAGTAAATGTAAAACTAAATTGGAAAATGAGAAGGAATGACTAAAGACATTGATTCCTTTTGTTTTTTTAAATTTTCAGTCATTTTCAATTGAATTTCTTTGTAAAAGTCAGTTAAGAACCAAAGTTGACAATATAGCAGATTTTGATACAATAGCATAACAACAGCATCTTACTCATGTCTTTTGAGTTTGACCTAAACACAATGTACAATTTCTTTTGAGAAAACCAAAGTGTACCAGAGCCATAAAACATAAATAGGACAACTACAGATTTAGGAACCATTTCTTTTCCTTTCCTTCTTCTTTTCCTTTCCTTCTTCTTTTCCTTTAAAGAGAGCAACACACACTTTTTTCATGCAAATATAATACTCTTCCTCATCAACCTGCTGTCCCATGTTTCCCTCTAAAAGAAATATGAAAAAAGATAGTCACCTCAAAGCAACTGATGAATAGCATGTACAGCTCTATTTTATCTTCCTTGTCTATGATGTTATTTGCTTCAACTTTTGATAAATGCTCTTGTACATAGACTTCCACATCGCTGAAGCTGTGAAAAGAGAAACCCCCATTTATCCACAAATAATGTAGGGATTTTTAAAATTCTTTTTAATAATATTCACGAAATAAAAAAGATATCCCCAGGGTCATAAGGATGCATTTCTGTAGTTGTACAATATGGAATAGAGAGAAGAATCAATAAAGTTTTAAAAAGTGATGTCTGAACCGTAATGACGCCGATAATGAAAATAGTTTGCGCAACAGAGATACTCACTCTGAAGTAGAATGTTCTGCCACAATTTATGCATCCCAGTTGAAAAATCTTACCTATATTTCAGAAGTAATTTTAACACCGCAGAACGGATTACGGGAGTTTTATCCACCACATCATCAAAGGGGGACAAAGTTTTGGTATGTAAGCTTTCAGGGCCTAAGGATATAATGCAAATCAGTCTGGAGAAATGGTACAATTCTTCCCTTTAGGTTACAGCAATCTCAATAGATGTTATCATCATACCTTTCAAAACTGACTTGTGGACAAACATGAGATTCAATAGCTCTACAATCACAGGTTTCTCTGGGGGATTATTGCCTTTGAAACACATTGTAGAAACCAGGTCTATGAAAAAAGTGTTGCATAATTTACGGAACTGGGCGTTTTTCTTTATGGCAATGCTGTGGAGAAAATGGTAAGTTATTATTTATCTAGTAAAGTACCAAGAAATGCAGAGACAATGCAGCAATTGAAAGTCCTCAGAAAAACTTATCTGCTGGATAAGAACAAGGCTCACCTGTGCTCCTCAGACACCGTGGGATTGTAATCATCTGGTAGACTGACCAAGCAAAGTGGACAAATCATCTGTCCCGGCCCCAGCCACTGTTTGATACAAGCATTACAATATACGTGATCACAAGGAAGGTTTACTGGATCTCTAGGATCGCCCAAACATATTGGGCATGAATTTAAACCAAACCTGTGAAATCAAGAGGGACACATGTAAGTAGCAATATATACTTAATTACAGAGATCACAATGAGGTAGTACTATAGATAAGCACTGTTCTACCCTTCACATTTGTTTTTACTTATTTAGAGTATTTGTATGCTGCCCGTTCCTAACATGGTCCAGGGCTGGTTCCAGAAATACAATAAAAGCAGCAAAATTACAATTAAAATGCCTTGCCAAATAAGTTTGCTTTAAGCCCTCGCTTCAAAAGGAGGGGTTTGCTTTAACCTCAGTGCCAGTGCCTTCCCTCATACAACATCTCTCATAGGAAAGGTAGAGTTAATTACAGCTGTCTTAATGAATCTATGCAAAAACTCACCAATAGTGTTTCAGTAGTGACCTCTGTCAGAGTAAGCAATCCTCAACTAAACATGTTGTAAACCAAGATTATTGTGATCCCCTTGTATTGGAACCACAAAGCCAGCAACAACTAGAAAAATTCTTTCAGCATGGAGGTTATGCCAGACGTTTGGGAGATTCTGCTACATTGTGATTTGTTTACAATTTCTGGACCATCTTTAAGGAAAGTCACAGACAAAGCACACTGTAATAATTTGATTTTGAAGTTACCAACATATGAGTCACCATAAATTGATTTTTCCCCTCCACATAATGATGCAATTGATTTACAGGCAAAGTTTAAAAAAGTCTTCCTTGTCACTTATGCTTCATGGCTGTTTAAGAGTAGGAATCCCAAACTATAAACCTGATTTTAAGAAGCATGCAACCAAATTCAGAAGAGACATTTCTCCTGAATCCTGAAATCTAGCCCTGAGAATCAGCAGGCATGGTTTTACTCAGTATACCCAAGGTTAAAATAATTTGAAGTTCTGTCTCTTTTGCTAGCGATTCCTATCATCTTTATTGATACCAATTGACTTAGATTTACTTTCTAGGCAAGAATTTTATTTCAAAAATACGTGGTCTTTTTCTCTACTATTCACATATGAACAACTTGTAAATGTTCCCATTGTATACCAGTCCACTGTATTATAGTCTAGTTATTTAAATTAGTTTGGGGGAAAAAATCAGTTCTTCTTTAATTTTATTCAGATTTCTATGTAACAATGAGATAATAAGCATCGAGAAAAAGGACTAACACGTTGAGGAATGTTGAAATAGATCTGATGTTGGTACATATTCTGAACCTATGTCTGTGACCTTGTGCAAGCATTTCTTCCATTGCTCTTTTTCCACCCGCATGGGGAAAGAGGAGATAGCATAGAAGATGAAAACACAAATCTATAAAGGCAGAAAGGAGACATTCGTTCATAAGGGCTCTTACCTATGCCACCTCTACCTACAAAGATAGTTTTGGGAGCCAGGTTGAGTTACTATAGGTCTTGACCTTTTTGTTAAATGCCAGGTTGAATTCCAACACACACAAAAAACATTTGTGATATTTTTGAAGACTTCCTTACATTCCATTCCTAAAGCATTACCTGCAAAATGATTGACTGGCTTCTTCCTTGCACTGACATAGCATTCTCACCACTGCAGTGAATGTTCTAATTTTTTTGATGTCAGAATCCCATTGAAAACACTGGGAGAGGAGAGTGGGGAGAAAAATGCCATCATTAAAAATTCCAAAACATGTTCTCTCATTTACCATTTAAAAAAATACTTAAAATGCTTAAATATCAAACCTTTTAAAAACACTGTTTTAATTTTAAATTTATAAGGAGAAAAAAAACCACAAGGATGGAAGATCAAAAAGAACTGCTTGAAAAACCAGTTATCAAATTGAGAAAAAAGAAAAATACCTTAAAATGACTTGTGAATTGTACAATATTTCAAAATAATTATGTTAAGATTTGGAATGAAATTAAAAAAGTCTTGTTAAAAATGAGAAAAGTTATAATTATCATTGTTTGGAAGAAGTTTTGAGGTAAAGATGAATGTACTATTATCTAGAATGACGTTTTCTACCAATATCTGTTCTGAAAAATGATTTACCTTTTAAGCAATGATAAAAAAGATGCATCTAGATTTTCATGGCAAAATAAAATAAACCAAGGGCTAAATATAAAATTCTTCAAGATCCAAAGGAAAGAGGAGAATTAAGATTGATTTTAAATTTTGCAGCATGCTGCTTGGTTTCAATGAAAAAGTGGGTATTGTTGAAAAATAAAAGAATGTTAGAATTAGAGTAACATAATCAGAGGTTTGATTGGTATGGCTTCTAAGCTTTTACTTTAAGTTAAAGTAAATGTAGATTATAAAAATCATTATGTGAAAAATGCCATATTAAAATTATGGAACAAATACAAGCCCAGGTTGTGCCTGAAAATACCTTTACTGGTCTCAGCGCAGGAAACATTTTACAAAATAGAAGAAATGGTTAAGTATCAAGTTCTATTAATATATAGGAACTTGGAGAATTCAAGATAAAATCAAGAGAACAATTGACTACAGACGGATACAGACAATTGTTTTATATATATTAGTATAATACACACAAATAAGAGAACCATTTAACACAGATAAAAGCTAACTAGTATTGAACAACATGAAATTTGAAAATGAGTTATGCACAAATGATTAACGTATGACTGCAAACATATAAAAACTTATGTTAAAATATGAAATAGAAAAGAACTCTATAGAGATGATTAAACGGGAGAGAATAGGCAGGTAAATGTATCGTGTTAAAATTTAAGAGAGAAGTTGTATAAAATGATGTATCATTGCTATACGGCACCAGAGAAATTATCAAAAGCAGTATGAAGGCACTTCAAGCCAATATTGGGAATGTGAAAAATATGAAGGTACATTTTACTGTGCCTTCTGGACTTGTAAAAAAGCTAGAAAATTTTGTATATAAATACATACAATGAATGAATTTTAAAGATTAATACTGAAAAAACAGGTCTCTTTTTACTTGGATTTATTGATAGACAATTAGAAAAGACCCAGGGGTGATTTTATATATGGAAACTGCAGCAAGATTACTGTATCATTCATGGTGGAGGAATATCAAAACACCCACAACAGATTGGAATAGATTGAGAAGAGGGCAGAATTGTCAGAAATGGCAAAACTGACCCGTTTGGTTAGGGATAAAACAATTACTTTTATAAAAGACTGGAAACCTTTCGTGGACTTTTTGTTGAGAATGGAAAAAGACCAAAGTAGCGATTTATGGGTATGATGATTGAAAAAGATTAAATAAGAACTGAAGGGATTTTTGCAATATCAAAGAGGGAAGAGGAATAATGAGTGTTTCTAATGTTGGAAAGAAGGCCAGAAGTCACTTTTTTTCACAGTACACTTCTCCCAGTTATCTGCCCATATCCCAATCTCCTTAAAAAGATATCTTATCTCTCCAGTTGATGATTTATCTGTTTTATTTTCTTCAGTCTTTCTTCCTTTGTCAGCTGATTTGTCAATCCTATTTTTTGCTCCAGTCCTTGATTTATTTGTTGATCCAATCCATCTGTTCTTTCCGCTCCTTTTGCTTACCATTTATATGGTCCTCCTCTTCATCAGACTGTTTCTTTATTTGCTGATTTTTCTGATCCATATTTTTTCCCTGTTCGTGTTCCATTTGTTGGCTTAAATGGTCCTTTTCATCCAATCTTTCTGTTGCTTCCACCAGCTCATGGGCAGTTTGGTCTTTGTTCCTTGTTCTTTGCAAAATGTTTTCCATTTTCTGATCCATACCATCAACTAAACTGATAGTATTTTGGAACAAGGTCATCTCATTAAGAAATCCTCTCATTTCCACAGCAGTTCCTTCAACTCCAGTCATAATAATGATAAAAGCGGAACAAACAATCACGTCTCAATCGAGTTCAGAGAGTCCAAAATCCTAGAAGTATGGTTTAATAAAGGGAGCTCTCCTCTTAAGTTTCCATACTGCCTTTTTTCCAGTAGGTATTTGTTTCACTCAATCTCCATTTCTTTCAAAATAAAGTCAATTGTTTAAATGGGCCAATTCCAACATTTATTCAATACTCTGGTAGTCCAAGATATTTTCCAAGTTCTTTAAATCTCCTCTGTGGTTTTAGTCTTTTAGTCTAGCTTCCTAGAGTCTCTTTTATAGAATGTCTTTCTTATTTCCCGCTCTGGTGAGCATAAGGCAATAAACAGGCAATAAACAGTTAAAAGTCACAGCCATCCTCCTCTGTAAATTTCCAGGAGTCTAAGAGTCACTTTTCCTTTCGTCAGTAGGTGGCGCTCTCAACTTACTTTTCAACATAAATCTCTTTAAAAATATTTTCTTCCGCAACTTAAGCAATTATATTTTTAGAGTCTCTTCTCTAGGATTTTTTTTATCCTAGGGGTAATTTGTAAAGAAAAAACAATAATCTCATCCAGCAACACAGTCTCTGTTCACTGCTCTCTTCGCTCCTGCACTGTCTTAGGTGTTCTGGCTGTTCCTAGCTTCATGGCAGCCATGTTGACTGCCGCTGTTCCTTGTCTTTGGGTGAGGGGGATTTTCCAAGACAGGGAGGCTCTCCTCGACCTGCAAGGCGCCCCCCTTTACTTCACCACCCCTACAGGGTGGCTATGGCTCCTTTCGGAGCCCTCCAACAGGAGAGCTCGGAGCAGGGTCACGGAGCTCACAACCCTTGCCTCCGATGGCACCGGACGTACAGCCGGAAGTCCATTAAAATGGCTAAGAATTGAAGCACTAAAGAGAAGAGATGATGGATAGAAAAATTGTCCTTTAAATATTAAAGTAGCCTGACTATAAGCTAAGGAGGCAGAAATAAAATTAGATAGGGTAAGTATTAGAACATAAATTGTTTATAGAATGAATAAAAATAATAGAAAGATTAGAAGGTTACAGATGTTAGGAATTTTTCTTTTATTTATGTTTAATATAATGAGGATTACATAAATTTGATTAATGTGATAGATTATTAACAATGTTAGCGTGAATTGGATCAATATGAATGATACCTAGTCAGATTTGTTCATATACAATAGAGAAATGTTTAGATTAAACAAGAAAGACATAGATGAAGATAGAGATAAAGATGAGGAATTACGCATTTTTTGCTTATGTATGTTTGAATAATATAATGATTACTTAAATTTGATAAATGTGATAGAGATTACTAATACTGTTATTGTGAATTGGATTAATATGAATGATACCCAGAACCAACTCTGTTCACACACAATATGGATATATATTTTAAAAAAATAAAAATGAAAAATATATATTTTTCAAAAAGTTGAACACATGGGTCCCTCTGGACTGTTTTTGCCTAAAGCTGGAAGTAAATGCCAATTTTCAGCAAAGCCATTGTAAATTCTGATCATGATCATGGGATGCAACAAATGGCCATAAATGCTGGCTAGTTGTCAAGCATCTGACATACATGACTATGGTGAGCGCTGCTGTTAGAACTTTGAATCTGGGTTAAAGTACCCCCCCCAGGTAGGTCCTTCATAACTTCAAACAGCCACTAAGTGATTGGCCAAAAGTCAAGTACTGACTTTTGGCCAATCATATCTAATAAGAACTGCTAGGTAGGCAAAACAAACTCAAGATAAGAATATTATAAGGCGTAGTATACAGCTAACTGAATTACAATAGTTTGGAAGCCTTCCTAAGTTAGTTCAAGAAATAAGACTTTTGCCAGATGAAGGATAACATATAACAAGGGAAGCCATAATTATTCTGTGAAAAAAGCACCTGTAAAAGTTTATATGTTGGAACTTCTGAAAGACCAGGTTAGGGACAGATTAGCATGGAGAAAATCTTATCTTTGTGGTTGCTATGAAACTACAAAAACTTGGTGGCCATGATTATACAGGTTTACAATACAATATGGCAGCAAGATATAAGAATTTGAGAAACCCTCCCCCCCAGGTGACTTCTGGGCTGACGTTGCAGCGGGATCGACACAGGGGAGCTGGACTCAGCATTTCCACATTGACTTTTCTTCATCAGAGGGCCCCCCGAGGGGCTGAAGTCACCCTGTAGGGGTGACAGATAAGGAGGGGCACCTTGCAGGTCACGGAGAGCGGCGGCTCTCCTGCTGGACCCATGATTCTTTTCCTCTTCACTGAAGATGAAAACAAAGTGGCCAAAATGGCCAACACGAAGCTGTGACAGCTGAAGAAACCAAGATTGTGCTGGAGAGGCGAGAGTGGACAGTGATCGGAGCTGGGTGAGGTAATTTTTAATTCTGCTCAGGACTTGACCCTAAAAGAAAATCTATCCAAAAAAGAGCCTCTCTAGAATGTTTTTTAGCAGTGACTCAAGAGACTTAGAGAAAATTGACACCCAAACAGGAACTAAATTAAAGCTGTAAAATATTGAAAGATTTGGATGTAAATTTCATTGGCATGACTTTGAACACTCACTTTGAAATGCTAGATATGTGATTGTCTAAGAGATACTATACTGGATACTTTGTTTGAATTAATCTGAAAATAATTACTGGCAGAATAGCCCTAAATTGGATTTTTAATGTTGATTTTTGGCTGAAAGCGCCACCTGCTGGATAAATGGATATATAACATGTCATACTCCTAGAATAACAACCTTGAAAAACTTAGATAAGAGAAAATCTGCTGGATATCTGCTGTATTATTCACTGTTTTATACTTATCTATCTTATGGTGTCTAGAGGATTAACCTTGAAAACCTTGAAAATATCTAATGGAATGACTTTTAAAT
>JANHFL010008890.1:0-10257 GCA_032468155.1 Oxyrhabdium leporinum
TTATAAGCTGTAAACCGCCCCGAGTCTTCGGAATGGGGCGGTATATAAATGTAAAAATAAAATAAAATAAATAAATAATGAATTTCATTAAATGCCTGGAAAGATAAAAAAGACTTCCACTCTCAAACTTTTAAGCCACCATACCTTTATTAGTCTTGCAGATGCCACAAGGGACTTGCTGTTTTGCCACTAGCAGCTTGTTTACCCCTCTGGAAATAGCACATTAGTAAAATGATAATAAAAGAGGCTATTGCTTTCCAGCAAAGTAATGATGTGATGCTATTGACAGATCCATTTTTAAACCTTTATGGAGGGGGAAGAGACTCTGTGGACATAAGAGAACAAGAGGCCAGGGTGTTATAAAGATGATTTAGAGGCAATAATATTTGAGCAGCTGCTTCTAGCATTTGTACTATCTACGGACATGTTATAAAGTGGGTCTGTTTTTTTCTAGTAAGATTTAGCATTTTGGTATTGTAGTATCAGGTATTTATACCAAGATTGGGAAGGGAGATTTATTTTCAAGGCTCCATCAGGCTTCCCTGGGCTGCTTAACCCTTGCTCCACCCTCTTACTCCTTTTGATAGCCATTTCCAAGGTGGAGTTCTCATTTTTATCACTCTTCTTTACTTCCCAAATCTTCTTCCTTGACTCCTTTCTTTTACCTCCTAAGCTCCAGTCTTTCTCTGCACATTTGCTCATCACACTGGTCCACTCCTTTATAGATTGCACACACTTTTCATTTTGACTTTGATGTATGAAATAATTATAATAGGGCAACTATAGATGTCTATCCCCCTTGTATATCATAACTGATCACCTGTGACTAGCAAAACATAGCAAATGCTTGTGGCATTGATGGTGTTTATCCTTCCCAGTCCAGAGCAGTGGGACTTGTATAGAACAATCAAACTGGACCTTCTGTGAATGTATTATCATTGAGCCATTAATCTGTATCTTCATGGTTTCCACCGTAAACCATTATAAATGAAGTAATGTTCAGGATTCTTTTCTGTAGACCCAGGTGCACACTTTCTGTTATTCATGGCTAGTGTCAGGTCCAAAACCAAGAATGACACGTGTTGATTCTTCCAAGCTGAGTTCTTTACTGTTTAACACCTAGAGACAAAATCTTACCACTGAGGACTCTACTGTCTGCATCTACGGTATACTCTATTAGATATTATACTAGATATTAGAGAGGGGCTATCTTTATCCTCCTTCTCTCAGAAATAACATCTGGACTCAGTTGCCTCTTATTTTTCTGGACTGCAGCCATCAAGCTTCTCCCTACATTCTACCACATCTGGCTTTTAAAAGAATTATGAGCTGCTGCTCCCTCCTTGCTTTACTTGTTGTTATGAGCCGTGGTGGTGCAGTGGTTAGAATGGAGCAGCTACTTCTGCTGGCTGTCAGCTGTTGGCAGTTCGATTCCCACCGGCTCCAGCTTGACTCAGCCTTCCATCCTTCCACGGTCAGTAAAATGAAGACTCAGATTGTTGGGAGCAATATACCGACGCTTTAAACCATTTAAAGAGGGCTGTAAAGCACTAAGTGCTATTGCTATTGCTATCTGTTAGAACAGTTGACTGGTAAGAACATACATTGCTGAAAAGCACCATTTATCTATGTATGTAGGTATGCAACAGAGGTATATTTCTCCCCATAATACACAGACTAATGGAAGTGTTGCTGGAAAAGCTAAGGCACTACCATGGCTCAATTCTGCTCATGTTTTTTTATGTACTGTGAAAGTTTATTGAAGCCTTAACACTATTCTGCTTTTTTGTATCACATACCTCTTAGAAAGTTAATCCTAGACATAAAGTCAAGGCCCCAGGAGCAGAAAGAGATGGCCCAAGGCAAGGAATTTAAATAGTACTGCGCTGCATTATTTTAAGATTTGTAGGGACAAAACAGAAGGAAAGCCAGAACAATCAGTGGGAACATTTCTGATACAGAATGCACCTTTTTAAAAATTTTACCAAGATCACCAAGGAACAGATTACAATTTTCAGATCTTGGCCCTGTTAATAAATTAACAGTAAATTTGTTGTGTTAAACTTGAGGGAGCTTATTGTATTCTGATTCTTCTTTTAAAATAGAAGTTGTATTATCAAAATTTGGTGGTGTCCTTTCGAGGAACAGAAAAAGGAACAAGGGACCAGGGAACTGCATGCATTTCTTTAGATATTTCCTTAGAAATCTACATACGCCTTAAATAATCAATAATTTTGAATCTTTTAATGATATATCTGAATTTATTTAGGTAACGTAATTAAAAGTTTGGCCTGCACAAATATGAATGACCACTAAATGGCAGAAAAATGGTACAGAGTCTCTAAACCCGTGTTATTCACACTTAGCATCTTCAAAACATGTGGATTTTAATTGCCAGAATGCCTCCCAGAATGTCTGGCTGGAGCATTCTGGGAGTTGAAGTCCATACATCTTAAAGTTGCCAAGTTTGAGAAACTCTGTTCTAAATTATTATTGCCACCTAGTGATCATCTGAATTTTTGTATGTCGAGATCTGGTAACCAGGATTACAGACACAGAGTTGAAAGAGATATCAGAAGTAATCAGTGGTGGAATTCAACCAGTTTTGCTACCAGTTCAGTGATCGTGCGCTTCACGTGCACAACTTTAAAAAGCCAGCTTGAAAACTTACCTTCTATGTTACTTCTGGGAGTAAAACAGCTGAGGCATGGCAATCCGCTCTGCCACACTAATCAGCTAAGAGGATAAAGGACAGGAAAGTGCAGGGGCGGGTGAGTGAGCCCAGCTGATAGTCGGAGCTACTGTTTGCCCGAACTGGTTCAAACCGGCTGAATCCTACCTCTGGAAGTAATCTAATCCAAACTCTTGCTCAGTGCAGGATCCACGAAGCATATTTAAAAAATAACCACCCAGACTCCAGTGAAGGAGAACTCATGACTTTTTTTGGCAGCCTCTTCCACTTGTATATTTAACAAATTCCTCCTAATGTCAAGCCTGAATAATAAGCCCATTCCTTCTTTTTTGAAAATCTTTCTGAAATCTGAAGACTCCTATCTCCTTGTAGTCATTTTCTGAAGACTAAACAAATGCAGATCTTTTAAAAGTTCTCCAAAGGGCTTGCTTGAATCAGGAGAATTATATGTGACTACCCCAGACTCCTAGATACTAAAAACCTTCTGAATATTAAGATACCAAATTATCCAGGGAAGATGGTTGTTGCAGGGAAGGGTGAATTATTAGCTGAGAGCTAATAATTAGAGTTGTGTGTCTGTTTAGCAATTGAATTTCAGTTAAATTTGGGGCACTTCAGTTAAGGTGTAAGGGATTTCCCTACCTCTAAGGTCCATGCACTATTGATGAGAAGAAATGTTCTTTCTTTGTATCTTACACCTGCTTACCAGTCTTCTGTTCTTCCATTTTGGTCAACCTGAAGTATATGTAGCATATCATACACAGGCCACTCCTTTTTTCTGACTGACTCTCAGCAGAGCCATTTAGATAGAAGCACAGAAGCTGTTGGAGTGAGGAACTAGAAACTTAGAAATCCTGCTACCTCAAATCATACAAAAGAGGCATGAAGATGAATTAAGTGTCTGACCCTGGATCCTTTAGACAGATGAAAATAAAGTGTGTTTCAGAGAGCAATTTGTTCCTTGTAACTTTGGGAAAATAGCGCTCAGTCTCAAATAGAAACAGACCTATCAAATTAATGATACCCCCCCCCTCCCTTTCACTGCACTGGAATCCCTGGCTTGCAGATGACAAATTATTTTGTTTTCTTCATGGTCTACTCCAATATTTTTTCAGACCACTTTTATGACTTGTATTTATTGCAGTTTCCAAATTATATTAAGTTGTGTAGCAACAGCACAATATTGTTCTTCATTCCTGTGGTAGTATCAACAAAGTTATAGAACCCATTTGCAACATTTTCCCCACCATTATATTTGACCTGAGACAGAAGACAGCTTATGAAGACAGGATAGTTGTGGTTGGCCTGGACTACAATTTCTCCTCTTTTACAAGAAGTGGGTCATTGGCAATTATTGTTTCAGCAAGAGAGACTTATTCTCAGCATGTAGCTGCAAATAAATGTCTAAGTTTTGAATTTTAAACTGAACTTTGTAGGAGAGGATCAGACTGAACCTGAGGGAAGGGGTCAAACACATCATTATTCATGAGTCCCTGCGTGCCCACAAGAGATCCAAGTCCATCCCCCCTTGAATCCATTTCTATTCTTAACTCCTGCTAATTTCCTTTGACCATTCGTAGTTCAGATTCTTGTAGACAGCTTAAGCTTGTGATACATTTATTTACTCATTTGAACTGCCTGAATCTCTTGACAACTTGTACATACATTTCCTGATATGTATGGCATTGATTTCCATTATAACTACCAATGATAATTGATCTGTGATTTATCAAAGTTTTTCTTCCCCGTCCTCCCCCCCCCTGAATTATCTTTGGAACTAACGTTCTTAAACCTTAATCTTGTGAGCTTCCATAAAACAAAATGAGAATTTGGTTTTTCCAAAATATACCAATTTTCAAACTAGAGTCAACAACAATCCCTTGTAATAATCTATAAAACTCTGGCAACCAACCTTTCTGAGTAATATAAAACTGCATAAAGAATGTGTCACTCTTCTGAACGTAGCTGTATGCAAAAATAGCTGCATGGACTTTGTTTTTATTTATTTATTTAGAAAATTTATATTCCGCCTACCTGTTCATGGCGACTCATGGCTTACCCACAAGTATGGTATCATTTCACTTTCAAGAGCTTTTGCTTGTAGCAAGAGAATGGCTGCAATTTTATTTTATTGGGTGAGGGGGAGAACACAGATTAAACAAAATTTCTATTTCCTGTTGGCCAGACTATAATTGGCTTCTGATTTTCATTGAGCAATTTGAGCAAAGTAAAAGCAAATATGATTGGTTGGTTGGTTTCAAACTCTTTGGAGGGATTAAGGGAGTGGGGGAAGTCAGACAACAGAGGTGACCTAAGCAAATCATATTACAAACATACGCCCTTCTTGGTTTGCTAAGGCTGAAATTGCAACTTGCCTGGAATCAGAGTCCTTTCTAGGCACAGATTGTAGAACAGTGTTATACATCCTTACTGTATCTGGGAAGAAGTACATGGATTCAGTAACTATTTATGAATTATTACAGGTTATAGGCCGGGGTGCTAATATTTCAGAAATTGAATGAATTACTCTTATAGTTTCCAAACTATTGTAGCAATATTGTAACTATTGTAGTATTGTTTTTTTCTACTTTTGTAAGGAGAAGGCAGTTGGTCAAACCAGAGGGATTATTAGTCCCAATCAAGTTGAGCATCAATTGTCTTTGACTGGCTGTATGCGATCTTAGGGTTTTTTTTTCTCCCTTTGGCAGCTGCTGCCTCTGTCTGAGACTTAATTTCAGCATGGCTGCAGACAAGTGCCTGAAGAAGCCTGGTTATTAATCTATATCCTTGGCCTGAGGTGCAGCAGAATAATATCTGAGGTCTGGAATTCATTTATGAAATTAATATACTGTATGTCTAACATCTTTAGCCTGTTTTAGCCTGGCAAGCAATCCCTAAATGGGACTGGCCTTCTAGAATCGATGGGAAAACATGCCAATCTCATTTCTTCATTGGATCTGCCCTATGTTAGATAAGACTATTTGCTATATTTTAACTAGCAAGCAAGATAACCTTTCCATAATCAAATAGTGATTTTTTTTAAAAAAAGAAATGATTTCAAGAAAATTACTCTGAGGGAGCAATCAATCTTTAGTGCACATCTTAATGAGTTGAGTGACAAAGCTTGGCTGATGTGCAAAATGGCCCATATTCAAAGCCCACTGTTTTCAGATAAGATAGAGAAAGACTCCAGCCTGCTACATAGCCAACTCTGAACCAGTCTGATTTGATGTTTCTTGGAGAAGAAGGCACATTTTTCATAAATCACTGATTTCAGGAATGTACATCTACTTCGTTTTTTAAAAAAAACAACATTGTGGGAAGTAGGATTCCCTGTCTGTAAAGTTGCTTCCATTTGCACCACAGCAGGGGTATCAAACTCAAGGCCCGGGGGCCAGATCCAGGCTGAGGGTGCTTAGGTCTGGCCCATGGGGCTACCCTGGAAACAGCAAAAGACCGGCCTGTGGTGCCTCTGCCAGTGAAAACAGAGCTGGGGGGGGGGAGTAGTGGCCAGCCTTCCTGGGCTCTGTTTTCACTGGCAGAAGGTTGTAGGAGGCTATCGCAGCCAAAATGCGAGAATGCGAGGGCCGTGGGTGGCCCTCCAGAGCTCCATTTTCGCTGGTAGATGGTTGTGAAGCTGTCGCAGCTAAAAATGGAGCTCGGGAGCCTGTTTTCGCTGGCAGAGTGCTTGGGCCGCCACAGGCACCCCCAACACGAGCGACAGAAAGCTGGCCACGCCCACTCTGGCCATGCCCACCCCGGCCCCCGAGGTCAAACACAACCCTGATGCGGCCCTCACTGAAATCGAGTTTGACAACCCTGCAGTAGAGGAATATAAGAAGTCAACATGGCAGGACTTCCTCAGCTTTAAAAAAAAAAGGAGGAGGGATGTAGACTGGCACATTTTTACAAGGGCAACCAACTCTGCATCCTGGCTGTTCACTGCCACCAGCTTTGGCTCTCTGCAGACACTTCTTCCACGCTCCAATCCTCTGTCTCAAAGCAATAATTATATGATTAACACAAGTTATATCAATAATGATTTATGATGTAAGCATGATAGAATCTTAATTAAATTCAATATGCAAAGCTTCAAATGCGGACAATTAGATGGTTCCCCAGGGTTCCTATAACCCTCAGCTTTTTCAGTATATTATATGTCTCTAAAGCGGAAAAGCTTGGTTAACTAAGCCTCCTTCTTGCTAATGGAGGGAGCGTGCCTCATTGGTGATGCTTTTAAAGCATGATTAATGGGTAATTGCGGTCCAGTTCTCTTAGTACATAGTGATCCCGCTTTAAAATACAAAAGGGCACTAGGCTATCAGCTGTTTCTCAAGTTGTGCCAACTTGCTTGGGTGGTTATTCTTAAAAGGTTGTGAGCCAATATAAATTCCTAAAGCACTATGGGAAGAATTGCTTTATTTGCGACTTTCCCCCGGCTATCAACACATTTTACTTCTCCCAATATAGATACAGTGATAGAGATATGCATACACATATATGTTCGCACACCAGTACAAACAAGCTATGTGCCCTTTCCTTTAGGCATGTTGAGGGCCCCATTATAATAAGATGGAGCAGAGAGGGACACTAACCTTCTCCTTAGGCCTCTTTGTTTGGATAAATCAATTCCCTGTATAATTGCTGAGGGTTAACCACAATAGAAACAGTAAAGTCCAATGTGGCAGGAATGATTTTATTTAGTGGCTGGTCATATAGCTATCTGGGTAAACCAAGGAAATGTTAACTATGGGCATTGAATATATATTTCAAGCAGATATAACATTATCTATGTGTTACATGTGTGGAAAGCCAGCAGCAAATCATGGCTACATAGAGTGGTTAGATATCCCAAATTTAACCATTTCTAAAATATGCCTTGGGAAGGTAGGGTTAACTGTTGTATGTATATGTCAACATGGACATAACAGGAGCAGGAATAATAATATGTCCCTGCAGGCAATTTGGACTTCAGCTTTCAGAGTTTTCAATATAGTTGTGCTAATAGAGGCTGATGGGAGTGGATGTCCAAAATCTCTGTGGAGGACACCAGATAATTTTGGAGAATTATTTCGTACATATAGTTAATGGAGATGTTTGAATTGTGATGATCCTACATTTATTTATGGAGGGTAATGAAAGGAAGTGGGGTACAGCTTCTCTCTCTTGACATATTTTCCCTCTTGTAGGACTTCTTTTCAATGTTTAGTGACTTATGCCTATACCTACAACATAAAGAATATTGTTACTTTGTGCTGGCAAATGACAGCTTGTAAAAGAAGGGACAGATGAATCAGGTAGTTTAAGATGAAGACAAAGGATCTACTGTAGTTATATTCAAGCTGGAAGAATGAAGTCAGATACTATAATGTAATTATGTGAAAGAAGATAACAAATCTAATGGGGTCTATTACTTACGACTTTTTAAAGACAAGAGCAGAAAGTTCCTACATTTTAAGGAAAAGACAATTAAAAATGAAACAAATTTTAAAAACATGAGGTGTATGAAACTATGTTGGGTTGGACAAGAGAAGTAATTATGTTGGACTCTACATATAGAAGGAATCACACCTAAATAATGTGTAATGTTTAGATGGATCAGTATCTTTCCTTTCAGGATATAAAACTAACAATGAAAATATAATTCCAAGAGTCATTTCAGTACTTAAATTTCCTTGCACAGTTCAGTTGGATGGGGCATTGATTTCAGTAAGGGAAAGACGAAAAGTCTAACACTTGATGTAGAGGGAAGAAGATTTGGGAGGGGCCAGGTTCTTCAATGAACATTCTGGACCTTTCAGAGTCCTAAAATGGTCCTTGTGTCTAGGTGGGCAGTTTAAATGGGCATTGTAATAGAATTTCTCAATGGCTTTCAGCCATGGGTAAGTAAATTCGAAATGCAATTTTCAGGAGCAATGAACTACAGTAATATCTAACCACCTAGCCTCATCGGCATGAAACCAACCTATAAATCAGTAGAGATCAAAGTATATATTCTGTTGAAAAGAGTGGAGTAACAAGTGATCTATGGAAAGTCCTTTACTAGTACATATCAGCTAGCTTCCTATTCAGGTTGTCCAGCTTTGGTTATCTCTGGACCCATAGGTTTGGAGGGGATGCTGAAAGGCACCAGGCATGGATTGTTTTTAAAGACTATTTAGCAAATGAAGCTACATCTGCTAGATTGTTGAGATGAGGCATTAGAATCACATTATGCCAGTCTGCAGGAATCCTGTTTGTATGCATACTAAGTTCTTCATCTGAGACTCTTCTCTGAATGTCCCTATGAGCTGTGGTGGGTGAAGGGTGGTTGCCAAGGAGAAGTGATGGCTTCCCAGTAATTGAGAATCCTGTTTTGGCTTGCTTGATTTTCTGCCTAGCCTGAGGACATTCTACCAACTCTGACCAACCCCTCTGGCCTTCTGATGTAATGTATTTACCTATGTGGCTATTGTTACACTATTATTTCTACCACATATGTGATTTCATTTCTGCCAATGACGTTATGTTGTGCTTGGTCTCCCACTCTCTCTATCATATAATAAGGACCTAAGTATTTTTCCTTGGCACAAAAAAAAGTACAGCATGTATTTTATGTCAGACAGACCACAGAATCTGCGAGATTAGGGGGCTGCATTGCTAAATTCAATCATTTTGGGATGAAAGGGGAACAACAACAACAACAATAGTACAACTTGTTAATGATAATTTCAATATGTTTTTCATTGACAGTTGCATTTTCTGGAGTAGGAAGTGAAAACCACTGACACAGATTCAATTAAAGACACACACACACATCATTTTAAGTATTATGGTTTTCTCCCACTTTTCAAACCCTGGTTTGGTAGCTGTGTGAAGATCAGTCTTCATGAAAAGACTAAAAGAAAATTAAAGTATATAATACAGACATAGTGACTCCTATTTAAATTAATGAGACCTAATGCCATTTAGCATGATGGAATGGAATGGGCAGGGAGAATTATCTTAAATAACACACTAACGTAATTTAGGGTAGTAAGAGTATATGAGAAGAAGGTTATACAAGGCTAGAGGATTGGCAGAAAGGCAAATTTAAGAGTTTACTTCAAATTTCATATAGTTGTTTTATTTTTATTTTTTTTAACCATGCCTTGTATTCAATTGAATGTGATATTGAGTAATTTCCAACTCCAAACTACATATATGGATAAAAACAATGTAACATAAGACATCAGCATGTACCATCAAATACTAACAACTACCGGTATCAACATTAACAATTTTCTCCTTGGGGAACCATAATGACTTTGGACTAAACTACAGCTATGAAACGATTTTAGTTACAGGTTAAAATATGTTGTTACAGAGATAGCAAGCCATTTGACCAACATGTAAGATTAAAACCGGATTTTAACACATATAAAGGAACTCTTTGGGGAAAGTCAGCTGCATAGAATTGGAAGTTTCTTCGCGACGTTTCGACGAAATCACACTCGTCATCTTCAGGCTTGTGCGTTCGGTCTCGTTCTCTTCCGATCAATGTGAGCTAGCAGCTGTTTTCTTCCTTTTAACTGTCGGTAGAGGTA
>JANHFL010008891.1:2152-22866 GCA_032468155.1 Oxyrhabdium leporinum
GCTGTTTTTCAGCCTATTTGTCCTTGTTTTTATTATCCTGTACCGTCTGCCAGATGGTAATAGTTCAAAAAAAAGGGTGTCCAGGATGAGATGGGACTTTAAGAAAGTTTTGGACTTTCTTAAGACAGTGGGAGCTATAAAGCTCTTCCAAAGAGGGGAGGGGGAAACCAATGATCCTCTGGGCAATGATCTGGAGCGCTGTCCTATCTGCCACTGTGCAATTGGCAAACCATACACAGGTGCAGTAAGTTAAAACACATTTATGTGTTTGTTTGTTTGTTTTTCACATTTCTAAACCCCCTGTGCTCATAAAAAAAACTCTCTTTATGTCTCTGTCTATCCCTTCCCATTCTTTTTAAGCTTGCTTAATTTTAAACCAAATTTTTAAAAAATAAGCATACTGCCATGCAAATCAACGGCTTCTGATATATTTTTTTCTTTCAAAGATTACCGCTGGATTTTCCTGGTATTCCAAAGAAGCAACAAAACTTGATGAAATATATCCAGCTTGCCTTCTGATAAACCAGTGTTTTTCAGACTTGGCAACTGAAGTGTGGACTTCCTTTCCCAGAATTTCCCCAGTCACCATGCAGTAACCAAGTTTGAAAATCACTGTGATAAACCAATGTTTTGAGACACAAGCAATCATTTCTTTAATGTGGATGGCAATCCACAAACCAAAACCAGCTGTGCCCACTGACCCAAAAGGGTGGTTATCGTTAGACATGAGTAAAGTGAGCTATTTAAATCAAAAGTGAGAAATGTATGCTACGTCTATTTTGCAGTTTACATCTATTTTTACTTTAAAAATAGGAGTAAACTGTACTCTCAATTATAAGCAACCAGGGTTAGGAGCACAGAAGATGCCTTAGGGATCTAGGTGGACCTGAGTTGAAAGTTGCCCACTTCTGATTTAAATGAATAAGCATCTTAAAGAAAAAGGAATTCCAGATGAACAGTCGATTGATTGCTCAAGTAAATACAGCCGTTTTTCTACAATATATCCTAGAGTCCTCGTCTCTATGTTTCATGGCAAAACACAGTTCAGGTAGCCCTCAACATACAACCACAACTGAGCCCAAAATTTCTGTTGCTAAGTGAAACGTGTTGAGTTTTGCCCCATTTTATGACCTTTCTTACCTCAGTTGTTAAGTGAATCACTGCAGTTGTTAACTTAATAACATGGGTTCCAAGTAAATCTGACTTCCCCTTTGATTTTGTCTGCCGGAAGGTCGCAGAAGGGGATCACATGACCTCGGGACACTGCAGCCGTCATAAATATGAGTCCGTTGCCAAGAATCACATGACCATGGGGATGCTGCAACGGTTGTACGTGTGAAAACCGGTTATAAGTCACTTGTTTCAGTGCCATGGTTAACTTCAGTCACTAAACGAACTAATGTAAATCGAGGACTGCCTGGATGTATTCAGTTAATTTTCCCCGTAAAACTCCCAATGTCTATGAAAATGAGAAGAATTTGGTTTCAATAGTCTTCCTTGCTAACCTCCATTCTCATATCGGTCAAGATGAGTTTCTCTATATTACTCCTTCACTTCCCTTTCTGTCTTCTCCCTCCTTGTGCAACAATGATTCCTATCTGGATTTGTTTTGTAAAGCTTCCAGGTTTCAACTGTTATACAATAAAAAATGCTGAGGAGGTGTTAGCAAATTTCCCACCAGAAGTTACATTTGCATGAAGAACCAGAGCACCACGCAAACTATTGCCCATTCAGCAGCCAGCCAATCTCTTGCATCACACCACCTACCCCATCATTTGAAGGCTCATACTTTTTGCACATTCACAGGGTGGCAAACTGTGCGGCTAGCATCAAAGACACTTCTTAACGAGATGCTTTTCTTGTCCCTTCCATGTCCCAGATATGGAATATTGTCTTCTCCATTTATATCAGGGGTTTCAAACTCGATTTCACTGAGGGACGCCTCAGGGTTGTATTTGACCTGGGGGGAGGAGGAGGAGGGTGTGTGGCCAGAGTGGCCGTGGCAAGCTTGATGTCACTCGGGTTGGGGCCGCTTATGGTGGCCCGAGCATTCTGCCAGCGAAAACGGGCACCTGAACTCCGTTTTTGGCTGCCACGGCCTGCTGCCACCCCTCTGCCAGTGAAAATGTAGCTCGGGAGGGCCGCTCCGTTTTCACTGGCAGGGGGTTGCAGGAGGTCGTAGCAGCTGAAAACGGAGCTCACCACGGGCCAATTCTTCATTGTTACCAGGGTGGCCCCGTGGGCCAAATCTAACTACTGTGGGCCAGATCCGGGCCCTGGGCCTTGAGTTTGACACCCCTGCGTTATATGATAGGAAATTTATTCCAGTAACACACTTTGTAATTAACCAGTCAATAATGAGAGAGATAAGATCAGCTGTTGCCCCTTTCAATAATCTAACTTCTTGAGAACATCCAACATGTCCAATTTTAAGACACTAAAAATCCGGCATTGTATTTGGGCTGAAATTCCCAACATGTAAAGAGGGGAAGTTGGTTGAAAGATTACAGGTAGGTCCTGATTAGTTCAATTAATGAATCCTACAAAATGGTTGCATTGTTCAAATTGCTCCATTTGAAGTGATATTTCCATGGAAAATATGGCAATCGGTTCCAGCTCAATGGAAATAGGCAATGAAAATTTTTAAGCGTATTTTTTGTAAGTACATTAATAAAATATTATAGCAAAGAATAAAAAGAATGTGTTTATGATTTAAATTTATGGTTAACAAAATCAGAGTGGTTTTGAAAGCAAAATAAAAATACAGAAATCGGCCCTGCATACAGGTGTTCCCACATCTTGTCCTTTTAGTGTTGCTAAGACCCCATTCATGTCATTCGATTACATTAAATTTTTGCTCAAATGTAAACAGCAAGCCTCTTTTTAAAATGTATACTGTGTATAAATATAGCGCGTATATTCTTTATAAAATGAATGCTTCTTTTTAAAATGTATATTGTGTCAGAATCTTCCATGTCTCCATTTGTTAGCCTCACGTTAACTGAATACTGGGTCGCGCTAATTTGAATATCGTATTTGGAGATGCAAACTTGCAATATTGCAACTTACCTACATACAGATCCTTCTTCTCAGTCAAGCACTTACTTTTAACCTGTAGAATATCTAAATGGTCCTTGTGCCTCATCCGTTATATTACAAAATTATTGCTGACTCCTTTTAGTTTAAAAACTTTACAATTTTAGGATGTTTTGGTACAAGTTGTTGTAAGGAAACAGAATTCATGTCAAGAACGGTTAAAAAAATAATTCAGAAAACATGCAATTTGGTCCTCACAGGAGGAAGCAATGCTGCAGATAGTTATGCTTTAAAGCAGGGGTCCTCAACCTTTGGTTCGTGGCCTGATGCTGGGCTGCAGCCTGTTCAGTATCGGGCCAAAGAAAGGATGGGCAAGTGGGCTGCATTCATGACAGCTAAAAGGAGCAGTATTATCAAAATATATCTCCAAATACAGGTGTCCTCGACTTACAACAGTTTACTTAGTGACCATTTGAAGTTTCAACGGCAAAAATGTGTCTTATGACCGTCTTTCACGCTTATGACCATTGCAGCATCCCCATGATCATGTGATCAAAAATCAGAAGCTTGGCAACTGGATCATGCTTATGATTGTGGTTGTGTCCCGAGGTCGTGTGAGCCCATTTTGCCACCTTCTGGTAAGCGAAGTCAATGGAGAAGCCAGATTCACTTAACAACCAGGTTACAAACTTATCAACTGCAGTGATTCACTTAACAACTGTGGCAAGAAAGGTCATAAAATGGGGCAAAACTCAACAAACATTTCAATTAACAACATAAATTTGGGGGTTCAATTCTGGTTGTAAATCGAGGACTACCTGTATATGATTTTTAATGCAGATCTCAGCCATCTATGATTAACTAATGGCTGCATAAAAATTTCATATGTTTGACCAGTACTCCTGGACGTACAACCTATGATTAAACAACTGTCTGGAGTTATGACAGCCTTGGAAAGTTTGCTTTATGGCCCGTAAAGTACTTCCAGCCTTCGTAAAATGTTGTGCTCACCTCCTCCTGTGTTCACACGATTGTGATTTTGGGCATTTGACGACTGGTTCATATTTACAACTGGTTGTGGCATCCTGTGGTCACATGACCACACTTTATGACATTTTTTATTGATTGCAGCATTTTTCTGGCAAATCCCATCCGGCAAATTCCATTCACATTTACGCTGTGATTTAACTAATGGCTGCTGTAAAAACAGTCATAAAATCTAGTCCAGTCACATGGGTGCCTCAACTTATGACCGAAATTCTGGTCCAAATTGCAGGCATAAACCGAGGACTACCTGTCCTCTATCCTCTGTCCAGAGCTTATTCCTGCCCTTTATGCTGCCCCACGACAAAGAAAAAAAATGAAAATAATTTTTACTACTGGTTATTGGAATAGTTAAGAGCTGTGTTCACATCTCTGATATTTCTTACACTTTCACAATTTGATGCTCTCACGAAAGGTTGAAAATTCAGACAACTGCAGTCCCATCACAAATCTATCAGGCTCACCCTTGCAGAAGTCTGGCTTATACAGTAGTCCATCTGCAAAATGGACGACTGTATAATCTTAGCTTGTCTGAACATTGTGACATTTTAAATCACGGGTGTGAAACAGGCGGCCAGATGCATCACACACAGGCCACGCCCACCCCAGCTCCGCAAAGGAAAAAAACATTGTGATACATTGCGAGATATCATGTTATGTGATCAAGTTTGACACCTGTGTATTAAATAAATATAAACTTTTCCTCGGGGTGTCAAACCCGCATCGTCAAGGCATCGTCACGTGACGTATTGCGACTTTTTTTTCCCCTTCGCTAAACCGGGCGTGGGTGTGGCCAGAGCATGACACATCCGGCCTGTGGGTCGTGAGTTTGACACCCCTGCCTTAAGCCCATTGCTTACATTTGTTAAGTTAATGTTGATCAATCGGAAGAAAAAGGGAGGGAGAAATAAAAAATAAACTAAGCCCACTGAAAAAAGGGAAGTAACAGAAGGTGGGTTACCTGCCAGGTAAGCTAAAAGAAGCACAGAAGGGAGTTTCTGCTCCAACAAAGGGTTTTCCAAAGCCAATTGTTAGAAATATTACAGCAACTCAACTGCTTGTTTCTTATTCAATGAGTGCTGAGTCAATCAAATGAGGATGTTGGTGTGGCTCACCTGCCCTTTTGCTCTTACAACAGCTTAAGTCAACAAAAACTTGGCTTTCTCAGGTACGCACCTATACATTTTGCTACCAATCTTTCATTTTTGACAGACCCTTTTATTGTTTTATGAGTAGCAAGGGTGAAGGATTATTTGAGGTGGAGGGAGGAAGGGGGGGAAAAAAAGGAGAAATGTACAGCTCTGGGAACCAACAAGTGATCTCATGATTACTTACTCAACACCCACCAATCTGCCAAAAACAGCTACTGCGGCTGTTCATAATGAATGCCACTAAATGTGATTCCTGTAAAGCAATCGTGCTGACAGGGTCATCCGAGGTCAGCTCTTCATCAAAACAGCCTGGGTAACACTGTCCATGTAAAATACATCAAGCTGAAGTGTTCTGCCTGGGATTTTTATTAACGACAAGAGAGAAAGGGCATTTTCTGCCAACACCCTTGCTGAAAGCTATGAAAAGAAGCAGGAATGCCAGTGCTGCTTTTCTACAAGCCCATGGGCCTTTGCCCTTCGCTTCCCCCCTCACGTTGTAGGGCAAAAGGCCTTGTACCCAAAATTGACAGAACAGCCAAGCCTCCTCAATCTGTGGCAACCGTATCAATAATCAGAACTTCACCGTCCTTCCTCTCAAGTCAATGTGATGGAACAGCGACTTATTCACGAGGGGACCTTGGTGCTATCTGAGCTTGGTTGTTTTCTTGCAAAAGCTTCATTGACCAAACTAGGTAACATCTTCAATGCAGTTCACTGATGATGTTACCTAGTTGGGTAATGAAACATCTGCAAGAAAACAACCAAGTTCGCAGAGTATCGAGGACCCCCTCATTTCAAGCCTGAGCTACAAATAAGCTGCTTTATCAAATGTATGCATCTCTTAAGAGTCTTTAAGACACTTAAGGGATGTGGAATCTCCAGAAGAAAGGACTAATCCAGCTTGCGAGTGAAGCTTTGAAGAAGCATGTCTGAAGACACAGTTTTGGCATGTTTCATGCTACAGTTTTACATGCCACATCCACCTCCATGCCTCTCACCGCTTTCTGATCTATCCAACCCAACTCTCTGATCTCTGGCTTCAACCCTAACCCTACAGTTTTTGCAATACCACCTGGTTACCCAATTTTCTTGGCCAAACCTAAAACCTTAAGTGATTTGGTACTAGAAATAGTCAGAAAAGTCTCTGAATTAATAGTCCTCCCGCTGACTCTTACCTTCATTTGTACATATTACAATCGCATCTCATTAAATAGTTCAGACATCCCCAATCTGGTTCCCTGTAAATGTGTTGAGCTACAGCTCCCAGATTTCCTTAGGTTCCTGGCTGTGAGTTGTAGTCCCTGCACAGTAGCATTGTCCTGGTTTGGGAATGGATGGAGTTGGGTATGCCTCAGAGTTTCGTGCATGGTAACCAACCTTTCCCTTTATTCTACCACCTTTTTTTCTTTCTCTTTAAATTCTCATCTTTCATATATAGCTACTGTATATAGCTCCCCTAACCTCTCCTTTCCCCCATCCCAAAGGATTTTTTTTCTTTTATTTTGCACAATTTTGAGTACTTCATAATTCCACTGAAATATTTGAAACAGTTCCAGAATTTTATAGAAGCTTGCAAAAGTATGTCACTTGTTAAAATCCAGGGATTGGTACAGAACAAATGATGAGCTGATATAACACATTGAACAACTGAAAGGACATTTTCCAAATTGTGTTCCACTGACCCCTACAATTAAGATTAGAGAACCTGAGTGGGTCTGTGAGAGACCAGCAAACCCCACCCACCCACATTCAAAATCAGCAAATTTTCCATCACTACAGCTTTAGCTGTTGATCTGAAATTCAAGGACTTTTTTTTTAAAAAAAAAACAACTAATGGGTTCTGTGACTTTAAAATTTTTGAAAACCTTTGAGTTAAAGTGCTTCAGATACACTTTTATGGGAGGTCCACATTCCAAGTTACAAGGGAGGAAAAATAAAAGAATCCCCACATCTTCCTTAGCCAAAGATCAGCTTTAAAATTAAACAGGGCACAAGAAAACAAATGGTTCTCACATGGGCAGGGCAGATACTGGCCACTGTTCTAAGACACAAAGGTATATATGAATACAGTACCAGCTTCTGTGACTCAGTTCCTAATTCGCTCTCTGTCACATGTCGAGAGAAGACAAGTGATCTCATACAATTCGTTAATTATTAGAGTCTTTCAAACTCCGGTTTGCTTTCATGACATGGGAAAGTTATAAAAGCTGGACTAAACATCAGCCACATTTACCTGCTTTACTGTCTCTTCAACAGCTTGCACATAATGACTCAGTTCTCTGTTCATTGCAGCATATTCCAACATCACTTCTTCCATTGTGTTAATTTCTTCCAGGTCACCTGCAAAATAAAAGTTGACTTATTCTTTTTTTTTAAAAAAAAAAGTAATCGCTTTTTCAAATAACTAGGATCTGAAGATGTTAGAAAGAACCAAATAGTTATCTCTAACACATGTTTTGTTCAAATAGAACAAAACATACTAAATGTATGCAAGAAAAAGGCAGGGGCAACATAGTTTAATTTAAATATGTAAAAATTATTTCCCTAAATGTCTATCGAAATTGTCAGTCATCCAGATCATTGTTGTACCTAAGGTGCTTTTTCAAGAGGCAACTTCAAGCTTCAGCTTCTTGGATGAGAAGCAAAACGTCTTCAAAGAAAAACCAGAAAAGTCCAGTTGCCTCTTGAAAAAGCACCTTTGGGATATTTCCCTAAATGCTGCATTGATATAAAACTGGACTGAGTGGCTTCTTTTAAAAGTCAGGTCTAACCATCACTGATGGAAATCACAAACAGGCTCTTTCAGTGATGATTTGAGGGAAATTATCATGTTCTCTCCCTCATGATTTTCAAATACAGATAGTCCTCAACTTACGACCATCATTGAACCTAAAATTTATGTTGCTGCATGAGAAATTTGTTTAGTTTTGCCCTGTTTTATGATTTTTCTGTCCACATTTGTTAAGTGAATCACTGCAGTTGTTAGATCGGTAACACCGTTGTTAAGTGAATGTGGCTTTCCCATTGACTTTGCTTATCAGAAAGTCACAAAAGGTCCCCCAGGACATTGCGACCATCAGAAATATGAATCAGTTGTCAAGCACCTGAATGTAAATCACATGACCATGGTGATGCAGCAATCGTCGTAAGTGTGAAAAGTGGTCATAAGTCACTTTTCAGTGACCAAATGAACTATTGTAAGTCAAGGGGTTTTTTGATAGATTGTTTCAAAAGCCATTTGCTTATCTTACTCTACCAAATTCTTCCATTAAATGTCTGTTTACAATTTAAAATGTTTTAAATTGTATTTATATAATGTTCTAAGACATCAAGTAAAGGCTTGCTGCATTAAGATTAAAGTAAGTAGCCCTAGATAAATACATTAAATCAAAATAGTGCTGTGCCAGGATCACAATTGCAATTCATGGCTTACTACGGTTAAACATTTCATGGAAATCAACTGTTTTTTTCAAGGTACATGTAAATGTGGCAATTCAACTTTCCATACCATTAACACCGGCACTCATAAGTGCTGCCATAAGTGCTTCTCTAAAGATGGCACAGTTCGATTGTGGAACTCACCGCTACAAGATCCAATAAATATCACCAACCATCTTGTTGGGGCTTGGAAGTTAAGGAGGGTCAGACCTGCTTGATATTAGGACGGGACACCACCAGAGAAAAGTTATGCGCTGGACTGAAAAGTTGAAAGTGTATCCCATAAGATGGCAACAACCATCACCTCCATATTGCTAGGTAGTCCTTGACTTATAACCACTTTGGGACCAACATTTCTGTAACTTCGAAAGCTTACTGAACAAATGGTTGTAAGTCATGGACGCCTGCAAATTTGGATATTTTCTTGTAACTTCCAGAAGTTGAGCCTCCCATGAAGGACTTCCATGAAGGACTGGACCGACCATTCATGAAGGATCAAACTAACAGTAACCACTAGTCTTTAGATTTTAGTAGCTTATGGGACCCAAATGAGAATTTTCAACTTACGGACTTTCTAAGAGACATTTGGTTTTCTCTGTGGGAACAAAATATGGGACAAAAAAGCCCCCTCTTAAATTCTTATACCACAATAGATTTGCCTGGGGAAAGGCTTAGCAACAGAGTGTTTCCAACCAATGGGAAATGCCCAACTGCACCAAGATATACTGTTCCCAACTCGGTTGGTTAATCAGAAGGACAAAATGTGTCCCTATGGAAATTATCTTCAACTTGCTCTCCAGGAAATAGGAGTTAATGAGCCTGTAACTCACAAATGAGTATAGATTTAAAATCTTTCTCTTCCTCTCTGAACCATCAAATCTCTAACAGCAGAGTGCAACCCAGAAAAATTTACAGTGAGTTTTTCTAGCTCAGCTTATTGTCAAGAAGCTAAGGAGTTAATATACAAAATATTGGAAACTGAATCAGGCAACACTCTTAAAGCTAATTATTAGTAAATCAATTAAAGCAGGACCTCTCAAAGCTGCTTGAACCTCTTTTTACTAGAATGCAGGACAGATGGTCCAGCTAATCATTATTTTCCTAGCTATGATTGACTCTGAATTATCCATCTGCTCATCATTAATTATGGTTTGATATATTCCCATTTCTATTTTAGCCCCAGAGTTCTCGCTTATATCAAACTAAGATTGATAGTAGCACCATTATACAGGAGCCCCCATTTCCCCTCCCCCATCTGATTGGAAAAAGAAGAAATGGAAAGAAGGCTTTTCTTTCCAATTTGTTTGCTAAATTAGATTTCTTAATTTTAAAGGGGCAACATTTGAATATGAGCCAAGGGTAGGACAGCATTCAATCGATATCGCTATTACTTTCATACTTTTTATTTTTTTACTGAGCATGTAAACTTCTTGGTTACTTGAACTAATTTTTTTTCCAAGTAAGAAAGAATTTTTAAGTCACATTTTTGTATTTGAACTGTAAAGGTATGTGAAGTGCTTGGGTGATCATAAGATCTGTTTCCTAAGAGGTTACATTAATCCAAGCCATTACGTGGAAGAAAGCCATCTTTATTTTTGAAAACCATACCCACTTTATCTTCATAAACTCCACAAGAGAGCATGGGTTCAAAATCCACAATGATCTGAAGGGAAGCAAACTAACTTAATTTTGAGCCTCTCAATAGTCTTGTCCACTGTACTACACCAGCTATCCACCAGCTGGCTATGAAATATTTTTTACTCTTATTATCAGCACCTATTGTTCACCACTATCAAAAAGATTATCCTTTTTTAATTATTTTTTTCCTATGTATTTACAGAAGTAACATTTCTGTCACAGGCATAACAGACATTTTCCAGACTGCATTTTTACATATTGTGCAACCAAAAGCCATTTTACAATTCTTGGGCAACTCCAGCTAATGTATTACTCAGATCAACATTTCCTTGGTTTTATGCAAGAAAGATTTTGAGAGAGAAAGAATGGTGTGAGTGCGTGTGATTTCAGTTACCAACACCTAATCATTAGGCAATCAGGGTATTTAGTGCAGAAGTTGTATTTAATGAGTCATCATATTGCTCCAGAAATATTTAACAGAAATATGAATGCCCTCTCCTGCGGAACTATGGTTGAAACTATAATTAGCCCTGTTCTTTTAAATGTCATCCCTTATAAAGTCAAATCTGAGTCAGCATTTTCTAACCCAACAAAAATAAAGGTTTATCCAAATTGGAATAGCATCAACCAGAAGCTGTGCTTTGCCCACAAAGCTGAAGCAAATCATGATTTATCTTTCCACAAGAGAGGAGAACCTATTATTTAAAAATCCAAACACGTGTCTTTTAAGCTGACTTCTCACCTTTCTTCCAAATAAACCCCTTCTCCATTGCAGCATATCATTTGGTATTGTTTTTCATGGAAAAGGCATGTAAACGGTTCAAAAGTCCAGAGTGAGCTTCCTTTCCCATTGAGCAATTCCTTTTCTCGGTAGAGTCCATGACCAGCATCACACAAACAAGACATTTCCTAGCCAGGATGCTAAAGGTCTCTTCAGTGCTTTCTTAGCTGGCTATAGCATCCCAAGCAAAACATAGATTCAGCACCTCATATACTAATTTTAGCAATGTTTCTTGGCCACTTTCAGTTGTGTGGACGTCAACTCCCAGAATTCCCTAGCCAGCACTCTGGGAGTTAAAGTCCATACATCTCAAAGGCAAGATTGAGAAACACTGTAATATACCAATCTACCTTACTGCCTTGCTCACCTAATGTTCCTCCTCGAAGGTTTCAGTTACTAAACAGGATTGCAGCAATTCTAACTGGGGCTAACTTTAGAAACTTGGGAGCATGCAAATCATGCAAAATGTAGCACAAATATTTAGCTTGTGAAAACTGCTTTTATTGCTTTTAAACTGTTTGCACATCCATTTCTGGGCTCAGTTTAAAGTGATAGGTCCTCACCAGCTGCTAAGCCACAAAGATGCCAATCACTTTTTAATGTAGGATGTGGCAATTCAATCCATACGGTTGGTTTACAGTTCAGCATGTTGGGCAAAGAAAATGGGTTAATGGACAAACTAATGGGATAAACTAATGGGAGAAAAACATATCTTGTGAATTAGTCATGGCAAACCAAGATCTTCTGATGTCTAAGCATGTCACTTAGTGGAAAGTTGCAGGATCCAATCTGGATCGGTCACTGGCACCAGAGGTTTTGTCTTCCGAGCTTTTGAACTCATGCTGGAGACCATCTTCAGGGAACTTCTTTCTAGCAGTGTGTGTTCTGGTGTCTCTACTAGAGAGAAGTTCCCCGAGGATGATCTCCAGCACGAGTCCGAAAGCTCGGAAAACAAAACCTCTGGTCCCAGTGACCAATCCAGATTGGATTCTGCAACATTACCCAAGAACATGTACTGTATATTTGCCTTCATTTGTTGATAAAAAGTGTGCCCTTAAGCCTTAAGTTCATCTACTACTGTAGATAAGGAGACTTATCCAAGGTAGATTCACAACTGCATAACCATCTCTCTGGGAAAATTCCTAAGTCTCTTTTCTCTTCTTAAATGGACTGTGAAACTTACTTGATTTGAGACAAGTAGAGTGAAAGATATCAACTTTTTGTCAATTTCTGTATGTAAGATGGAGAAGGGACATCATGTTATCTTTTGCTTCAGGCATCAAAATATATTGAGCAAACCTGCTACGACAACATTGTATAAACATAAATTCCATGACTAGGTGTTGAGTGAAGAGTTTTCCTTTGTCAAACCTACTTGGTCAATTTTATTGTTTTGTATACATATTGCCAATTTGGGGCAAGAAGGCTGCATGCTTTACAGCAATGTTTCTCCAATCTGTTCATTGGGGCTCGTTACAGAAAATTGGCCCTTGTGGTTTGTAAACAGTATTTTATGGATTAATGGGACATGCGAACCCAGAAACTGTGCTTATGCAGCATAATGCTTGAGGCAAACTATGATTAGCCTAAAGTGTGTGTGCAGCCAAAAGCACAAGAATGTAATAAGTGAAAGGCTAGAAGCCTCTTTCTCCAAAGCATATCCAATTCTCAGACTTGGAAAAAGTGTCACTCACTGACACCAAGGTGAAGTAGGTAGACATCAGTCTCCAGAGCAAACTCCTGTCTCCTCCTGTTCTCACCTACCTTTCATGCAGTTACTTTCCTATGATCCTTTGGGAAGCAATTCCACACCAGCCAGGTGGTCAGTTGAGCTTCTCTCCTTCAGAACTGACATGGATCACATTTCACGAATCGTAAGTTTGTTTGGCAAACACATGTCATTCTCAGTGAATCATACTTCCAAGCAACACTAACCTTCACTGAGATACACATTAGAACATTGATAACGCAAGGAATTGCAACAATAGCATTCTCATTAGAGAAAGTGATTGAGAGAAGAAGTAACTGAAAACCCCAAGACTTGCTGAGAATGATTTAATTGCTATGAATCTTAGGCATTTTTTTTAAAAGGAGCTAACCAACAGGTGGAGCCCAACTGAGACAAGACGGATATTAACTAATTATCTTACACTTTATTCTTCCGGGCTCAACAATCCACCCACAGTGCCTCTGTTGCTAATTTAATGATGCTCAACAGAAACTAAATAGGCCTCTAATTTTTTAGCATGCACACCATTTTCAATATTCAATACAGCATTGTTTCTCAACCTGGTACTCTCCAAATGTGCTTGGATTACAACTCCTACTATGGTATCCTTACCTATCACCGCTTGGATGGTTGCAAGACAGAACTTTATGCTCAAGCAGAATATAAATGTTTTAGGCGTCCTGTTCTATATACCAAGGAAAAAGAAGGAACACAGTTGTTTGTGCCTTGCTATCTGTGTATCACCATTTAACATTTCACTAATTCTCAGATGATAGGCCCCAGGCAGGAGTGACCTTTTTATACTAGACATTTATAATTATACATGAGGCATAATCTTTTCAGTTACCTTGTTCAGTTTGACTAGAGTCTTCTGAAATGCAAAGCATATATGGTGCCTTATCACTATGATTTTTTCCCTCTGCATTGTAGTTCTATAAAGTTCCATCAAGCCAAACCATCCATTCTCCTTATGCAGGCAGAATAAGTAGAGTATCTGCTAGGCTTATGCAAAGACACTTGTAGCTTTCTGAATGAGTTGAACCACATCTTGCACTTGTCCCAAAAACACAGACAATATTGAAAAAATGTTGAAAGTTATGGTTTACCAACTACTAGAAGAGGCCAGATATTCCTTACTCCTGCTCAAGGCTGTACTGATAGACTGTCTTGAGGGCCATCGGTGAACTTCACCAACTACTGGAGGCATACTAGCCTTGACCAAATCCCTGAAGGCCAGATTCCTCACTGCTGCTCAAAGCTCCATTAACGGGTCTAGATTGTCTTGAGGACCATCAGTTTGCCACCCAAAGTCACTTGTTTGTGAGAGTGGTAGCTATATAAATCAGTGAACTTCACCAATCAGTGAAGACATAATCAGATTTGAACATATCTCCTGGCCTCAGCTTCTCTGCCCAATCTGGCCTTTGACCATGTATCGGCCATCTTGCCTGCCTTATAGGATACTTGAGAGTTGACTCACCCATCACTCAATTTCCACCATGTGTCCTATTTGACTATCCGTGCTACAAATTGCCCACAGCTGCAACCTGCTGCAAAGCTAAACTCCTAGCCTAGAAACCTCTTCCCTTAAACCTTCTTCCATCTGAAAAGAATGCTGCTTCCCCAATTATAACATTAACTTCTCAAGTCCTCAGAGAATGTGTGAGTGTGTGGTCATCTTTAGCAAAACATGCCAGGCATGTGGACTTTGAAACTGTTCTAGAGAAGTGTAAACAAGTTTCCTTACATCTTTCTTTGCCGTAAGATGAAAAGGTCTTTTCATTTCCAAGGGCTTTTAAAGTATAATCAGCAACCTAAAATTTAAATTTTTGCACGTTCTGCCTGCTATACCTTCTGAACAAATGGATTATTGGTGTCTTTTAGCAACTGATTCATGACAACATTTATGTTTCTTGCTGGGTTTTTCATCTTACTGTTTACCTCCGTCCCCAGTCCAGAAAATTCATTCAAAGTGGGAAGTTCAGAAGCAAATGGTTTCAGTAGATTAATCAGAAAAAAAGTGTGTCTACAATTTAGTCTGTCAGAAGTAGAAGTTAATATTCAAAAGACAGCAAACTGGGGAAAGTGTAATCAAGTTGACTTACAAACTAAGGGGACAAAGGAAATTTGGAAAATAAATAAAAGCTGCCTGGTGATATCAAAGGAAAGTTTCCCTTAATTCAAGCTCAATTCTTTCTTCCCTTTGTCTATTTTTTCCCATTACCCAACTTAGCTACATCTCTAGGATTTCCTAGCCAGTCTTCTACTAATGTAGCCAGAAACCACAAATCAAGACCAACCCTGCTGTGTTTTTTCAAGAGTAGCCAAGGTCAGTTAGATGCTGCCACCTGCTGAGACATAGTGAATGGGCACAATAAAACTAACATGTTGAAGGAGATTAACCCAACTGATAACAGAATTGGAAAGACCTTGGAGGTCTTCCAATCCCAAACCCCTGCTCAAGCAGGAGACCCTATATAATTTCAGACAAGTGGCTGTCCAGTCTCTTCTTAAAAACCTCCAGTGATGGAATCCCAACAACTTCTGAAGACAAGCTTTTCCAGTGATTGTTTTCACTGTTCGAAAATTTCTCCTTTCTCTTCTTCCTTAGTTCTAGGTTGATTCTCTCCTTGATTAGTTTCCATCTATTGCTTCTTGTCTTGCTTTCAGGTGCCTTGGAGAATAGGCTGACCCCCTCTTCTTTGTCCCTTTATCTACAAGTCCTTAAGTTAAAGCGTGCTTCTCATTCTGGGCAACTTGAAGATGTGTAAACTGCAATTCCCAGAATTTCCCAGCCAGCATGAAGTCCACACATTTTCAAGCTGCCCAGAATGAGAAACACTTAGGTTTAAAGGAAAGATATAACCATAGTAATTTTGAAGGTGACACTAACCTTCAACTAGACCTTTAAATAAGGACATAAACATTTCTATTTTCCTGCCTTGGCAATGTGTTCTTCTCAAGTTTCTTAGCTTTTCTACTCTGCTATTAATCCAACAAGCTATTTATTGTTACTTATAAACATAACCCACTCTAGCATAAAGCTTCAAAATGTGAACTTCTATCCTCAGCGTTAATGCATCATATAGAACACATTCAGCTATGACCTTTCTTATTCTTCTCGCACCCTGAGTCATTTTTCCATTTTTTTCCACCCTTCCTCAACTAAAACTATTCCTCTCTCGTCCTAGTTCACTTAAGTTCACTTTACTGAACCGTTTGATTTGTTTATCCCATTCAATTGTGGTATAACTAATGGGGAAAAAAAAACCTCACTGGGACCGAGATGAAATAATGCAGAAAGGTTAATTGAGGAGCTAGTCACATTAAAAGGTATTTCTGAACACTGAATATTTTGTACTGCTTCCATCTGAGAATTAACAGTCCCATAAACATCATTTAGCCCTGCCAATTCCTCTGGTGGAAGATGATTGTTCATGCTGATTAATTAATGGTATTAACAGAAATCAAAACAAGAGAAAGAAAGAGAAAAAGAAAGAAAGAAAGAAAGAAAGAAAGAAAGAAAGAAAGAAAGAAAGAAAGAAAGAAAGAAAGAAAGAAAGAAAGAACAGTCCTCAACTTACAACCAAAAGTACAATCAGAATTTTGGTTGCTAAGTGATGTGGCCCTTAAGTGAGACATCATATGATCAGACCCAATTTGCCTATCATTCTATATGATTGTTAAAGAAATCACACAATCATTAAGCAAATCTGACTTCACCTTGCTGGAAGCCAGGTGGGAAAGTCGCAAATCACAATCACATGACTGCAAGACACTGCAATTGTCATAAATATGAGCCAGTTGTCAAATTGAGATCATGTGACTGTGGAGATTGTGCAACTTCGAAGACAGGTCCAAAATCAGTTTTCCAAGACTGTCTTAAGCGTTGAGCCGTTGTTAAATGAACGGTCACATGTCAAGGACTACCTGTACAGCTTAGGGCAAGGTGGGAATTCAGCCTGTGTCCGAAATGAATGCAGAATAGAAGTGAAAAGGAACCTTTCTTTCTGAATCCTCTAGAACGGTGTTTTTTTCAAACTTGGCAGCACGTGTGGACTTCAGCTCAGAGAATCCTACAGCCTGTCCTCTAGACTGCTCTAGATCAAGAGTATCAAACTCAAGGCCCAGGGGCCGGATCCAGCCCATGGGGTGCTTAGTTCTGGGCCGTGGGGCCTGGAAATAGCAAAGGACTTGCCCATGATGCCCCTGCTAGCAAAAACGGAACTTGTGAGGGCTGCATGCGGCCTTCCTGAGCTCCATTTTCACTGGCACAGGGTTGCAGGAGGCCGTCCCAGCCAACAACAAAACTTGTGAGGGCCACACGCGGCTCCCCTGAGCTCCGTGTTCGCTGGCAGAGGGTTGCGGGAGGCGGTCGAAGCTGAAAAAGCAGCTCGGGAGCCAGTTTTTGCTGCAGAACGCTCGGGCCACCACAGGCACCCCTCCCAGGCACGCCCACCCTGGCCACCACCACCCCCCTCGAGATCCTGATGCGGCCCTCAATGAAATCGAGTTTGACACCCCTGCTCTAGACCAAGGTAGTTCCAAAGCTTCTTCACTTCTCCTTCACTAAAATCTCCCAAGGTGCTTTGAATCTAATGAGACGAGGTAAAGTTTTAATACATTACTCAACTCCCACAGACTGTCGCAGACAAACAGTTTCAGAATTAACAAGGTCAAATTTGCACCCGTGAGAAGGCTTGGAACTAATGGGAGTAAGTGAAGTTGGTCCTTTATTATGCCACTCCACACCCCCGCATTATTGGAGGAGGCAGAGCAATACAGAGTTGAAAAAGAAGGGCCCTTTTTACCATGAGGTTAGGACTAAGTGCCTGGGCACTCTGCTGACTTCATCGGCTTCGTTCTTTCATCCTTTCAAACTGCATAAAGTAACCTCTCAGACTCAGTCGCCGCTCGGGTGGAGCTACTCCAAGCAGACTCAACATGGCTTACTTTAGAGAGGGCTCAAACGTTGCAGCCGGGCCACAGCACAGCAGCCAGAGTGCAAGCAGAACAACCAAGAATCACATCGGGTGAGATGGGCAGCTACATAAATTTGATAAGGAAACAAACCTTGCCATTGCAGAGGGATATCAGTTCTTGGTGGTTTGGGGAATCGGTTCCAAATGAGGGCTCTTTGGGGCTTAGCCACAAATTGCCTCGGGCACCACCTTGTTCTCCACCTAAGTCAGTGATGGCCAACCATTTGGGGTCAGCATGTCAAAAATCCTTTATAACGAACAGCACAAACTCATTTTCAGAGGGTGTAGAGACTACAAAAGCATACTCCATTCTCGCATAGCCTCTGTAAATACCACAAAAACAGGAAGCGCTATTGAAAATAGTTGTTACTGAATGCCGGTATGTCACCCAAAATGTTACGGCATGTCACCTTTGACATGTGTGTTACGGGTTCACCATCGTTAACCTAAGGAGACCGTGTTGAGAATTCCCCATCACGAGAAGTAGTACATATGAGGGAGCTAGGACTGCAGACCTTCACTAACATGCTCCCCCTTTGGAGGACACTTCCTCCAGAGCAGAGGTGGGCGATTAATTTTCCCAAGGAGTCAGATTATTATTAGCATACGACTGATTATGAGCAGTCCTTTTCCATAAATAATCATACTGTTGTGTCTATTCTGAGAACTATCGTATCATTCCATTGTGTTGTTTGCTGACCAGAGCTACAAGTGTTTGCAGCACCTTGCAATTATTGCAAATCAATCAATAAAAAATGATCGCTGAAAACAGAATCCTCAGATTCAAATGCATTCAGGGAAACATATCCAACATCTTCACTGCTAAAAGGAGATAATGGCAGCTAAAACCTGCATAAATACAACCCCACATCCAAGAAAGACAGCCATTTTGACTTTCTCTTATAGTTTATAGGATGGCCGCAAAGAATCACCTCCAGGAATTCGGGCCCAGCAAGGAGATGGAGCCAGTGGTAAACCTATTAATGTGAATGTCTATGGAGAGTCTCAGTCACGCAAATCATGATTGTGCTCAAGGAAACATCCCCAAGGAAAAACTAAGTCCAGTTGCCTTTTGAAAAAAGCACTTTTGGGATATTAATGTGTGAATCATCATGCAAAAGAATCTTTTAATTCATCCCAAGACCTGCTGTTTCAGGAGTTTTTAGGATGTGACTTATGTTGGCCTATTACTTCTTTATTTATTGGTGTTTTCTTGGTTGGAATTGCTAATCTTCAACCTTCAAAACATCTGCTGAATTGCTCTGGAGACACTTGCTTGGAAAAGCAATGTGGTAAATTTAACTGACCTGGGTTGAGCTGAAAATCCTTAAAGGGGTCAGACTTGATCAATTCTTGGATGAGGAGCCACTAGGAAAAGCTGAAAGGTAAACCGCCGTGTTGAAAAACCATCCCAAAAGTTGCAATGATAAAGCATTTCTATATTGGTACCAAGAATGAGTGTCCCTATTAGGTTACCAAGAGTCAAATTTGATATGAAGGAGATGTTATTTAAATATAGAGATGTCACTGTGCGAACTTACAACCTTTTGCAGACAAACTGTTTATTCTAGCATTGAGTTATGAGCCTTCTCTGATCTACATCCCTATCCCCCAATGGATTGGTGACTTCTGAAGCCTTTTGAACATTGTACTTCTATGATTCTGCCTATCTAAAGTTGCATTCTGGAATTTGAGTCTGCACTGAGCATCAAATTTAATTCACCTATTGGTTCTCTGTTAGTACAAACAGAAAAACTCCAAAAGTAAGGAATACGTCCTCACAGATGGCAGCTACAAGTAAGTAGGCATGCCTTGTTTTGGATCCAGGAAGACAGAAACTGTGCCATCCAGTAGTAAAAAGGCAGAGGCAAGAAAAATCAGGAGTCATCTTGTACTGATTTTGCGAAGCTGACTGAAGCCAGGCTGTATTGGTATAAAGATAATATTTAAGGGTCTTATAACACAATCTGCTCTCTTCCATCAAGTGCCAAACATAATAAATCCAAAGAGAGGTGTGAGAAAAGCACAATCAGACTTGCAAGATTCTAATATTATTATTAGCCTATCTGAGTAAAGTAGAGCTAGAGGCTTCCTAAAGTGCTGGTTTCCCAACCTCATCTATCTTGTAGGGCTGACAACTTGTAGAAAGGTAAAATAACAGAACCTGCAGAAAGGTAAAAATAATAATAAGTCTCTCCAAGTGTTCCCCTGTCCCACCTTATACCAAACAAAATCACAGAAGTGCTTCTTCCTTTCCCAGTGCCCCCTTCCTTCATTCCTCATTCATTTTTTTTTCTATGCCCCACATCAGCTCTATATTCCTTTATAGTGGCTACCATTTTGAGTCTTTAAACTACACTGGAATACAGAAGTACAGTAAACTCGAAAATAGCTGCAACATCATTTTTTTAAAAAAAACTAGGAAACCACCTGCAGAAACCCATTAAAAATAGGAAATTTTAAGTCCCCCTCCCACATGTGTGACAGGGTCTGCTGTCTCTTCATCATCAGTCAGCAACCTACAGCCTTGGCCAAAGATTGTTCAACCAATATGCTTGGTCTCTAAGTGCCAAAATGAGAAGAATGCTTGTGGGCTACGATCTCTATTAAACTCTCCCCGTAAAAACCCACTGGCGTTCTACATTTAAAGATAGCTTGTTGGTTTTAAAAAAAGAAGCCCAGTGTTGAACTTGCAAGCTTTTTTTCCTGCAAGAAAAGATCTGGCAAGGAATTTAAAATGAAATATTGCAGAATGTCACAGCAGCAAATTGCATTTATTTTATTTTTTTATTTTTTATTTTATTTTTACATTTATATACCGCCCCATTCCGAAGACTTGGGGTGGTTTACAGCTTATAAGCAATACTCTTACATCAGTATATTAATCCCATATACCTCAGAATATTGCCCCCACA
>JANHFL010008892.1:3003-14938 GCA_032468155.1 Oxyrhabdium leporinum
GTCTCTCTCTCTCTCCCTCCCTCCCCTCCCTCCCTCCCTCTCTCTCTCTCTCTCTCTCTCTGGAAATCTGTTCATACTCCCACACCATTCGAAGGGTGTCCATCCCAAATTGCATAGCTAAACGTCTGTAGAGATTCTCCATCCTCCAGGTCCTGGTTGTCCCAAAGGTGCTTTTTCTCAAGAGGACAATGGACTTTCTGGTTTTTCTCTGAAGACGTTTCGCTTCTCATCTGAGGAGCTTCTTCAGCTCTGATTTATACTCCTTGCAGACAGCTGGTCATTTGCATCCTTTTTAGAGAGTCCTTGACGCCACTTGGAGGTTTATCTGTGTCCTCGGGATCACCTGAGTGTTGCTCCTGGTTCCTGTAGTCTGTAATTTTCCCTCTGGAAATCCATCCCTCTTCCCACACCATTCAAAGGGTCTTCGTCCCAAATTGTATAGCTAAAAGTCTGTAGAGATTCTCAGCCATCCAGGCCATCGTTGTCCCAAAGGTGCTTTTTTTCAGGAGGCAAATGGACTTTCTTGTTCTTTCTTTTGAAGACATTTTGCTTCCCATCCAAGGAGCTTCGGCTCTGACAGGATGGTGGGGAATGGAAGGATTGATATTCCTTGCAGACAGCTGGTCATTTGCATCCTTTTTAGAGAGTCGTTGAGGCCACTTGGAGGTTTGTCTGTGTCCTCAGGGTCACCTGAGAAGTGCAAATGGAACAAGAAAGAGAAAACCAAGAAAGGCCAATTGTCTCTTGAAAAGCATCTTTGGGCTTTCCGCTGAAAACAGTTCTCACGGTCAGGAAATTTCTCTTTAATTCTAGGTTGGATCTCCCTTTAACAAGCTTCCATCCAATGCTTCTTGTCCTGCCCTCTGATGCTTTGGAGAAGAGGTTATCCCTCTCTTCTTTGTGACAGCCCTTCAAATATTAGAAGATTGCTATCATGTCTTCCCATATCAAGCAGGAAGTATGGTTCAGACCAAAGGATGGATTTCCAGGTCTTTGGTCAAAATACATGAGGGAATATTCATCACCCTTGGGGGGTGCGAACAAAATCCTTTCAGCTATTTACGGATGTTCTGTCAAAAGGTCCCCTGATCATAATAATCCTGGTGACATTTTTCCTTCCCTTCCCTCCGTGCAAGGTGATTTTTCCTCCTCTTTCTTCTCAGGTTCCAGAAGATCTCAGGGAATTTTTCAGCCAGCCTTAGCAATAAAGAGGCCATGGTATAAATCAAGAGACTTCTACAGCTCAAAGCAGCACGAGCGTTATAGAATAGATAGACGCGGAAGATAGAAATACATCGTAAATACCGTTCACCTAAGACTGGATTCATCAAATTAGATTATCTGAGGTTAGGGCAAATGCCTTATCTGTCTGGAAACTACCCATAAAACGTGTTGAAAATTTGATGGAGCAACCTTGCAGTTTCTGTTTCTTTCAAGGCAGGGGTGGACAACCTGTTGATGGACAGGGGACCTAACATTGGGTGGGAAATATTTCATTGAGGGAAAGCTACAATGCAGAGCGGGTGATGCTGTGTTATACACAAGGAGAAGCAAAAATTAGTGTTTCTTCATTCCTTTTTTGAGATCAAAGACTTCTTTCAGGGTTATTAACCTATTTTAAAGCATCCTTGGCCGTCACAACGCGAATAAGACACAGAGAATTCAGACTTTCAATCCAGAATTGGATTCGCCCATTCTAAAGATACAATTTGCTGTAGCCCTGATTTGTATGTGTGGGGAGGGGAGGGGGGAAACCCACCCACAGTGGCTGAGTTTATATTTCCCAAGAAATCTTAACCCTGCCAATCACACTGTGGCTTTAGTACAGGGCATAAATTTCCTCATTTAACAGTGGGTTAATTGGGCGAACGCTGAGAGTTGTTGGGCTAAAACTGCAGGAAGCAACAACAACAACAACAACAACAAAAATCTCAACATTTTGGGGGTGAGCAGAGCCTGCTTCGCTCTCCCAGTACCGCACAGTGCCAACTGACTTCACTACGTGTCCATTCAAGCCACCCCAGCTTTGGCTGTGAATGCCACTGGCATCTATTTTACTTGAGAGGAAAAAACCCCTGTGGAAGTCTTTCTCCTTCAGTCAGAATAGAAGAGTTGGAAGGAACCTTGGAGGTCCACTAGTCCAACCCCTCCCTGCTCAAGTCGGAAACCTTACACCATTTCAGACAAATCTCTTTTTCAAAACCTTCCGAGTCAGAGCGCCCACCATTCCTGGAGGCAAGTCGTTCCACTGATGAATTGTCCTCACTGTCAGGAAATTTCTCCTGAATTCCAGCTGGCTTCTCTCCTTGATGAGCTCCCACCCGTTGCTTCTTGTCCTGCCTTCGGGTGCTTTGGAGAACAGCTTGACCCCCTCTGCTTTGGGGCAGCCCTTTAGACATTGGAACATTGCTGTCATGTCGCCCAGAGTCCTTCCTTTCATTAAGCTAGACCAGGGGTCCCCAACCTTTGGCGGCCCGCTTCCCAGTGGCAGCCTGATAGAAACCTGTGACCCAAGGATTGGAGATCCCTAAACTAGTCTTGCCCGATTCCCACAACCATTCTTCATATATTTTAGCCTCCAGTCCCCTAATCGCCTTTGTTGCTCTTTTCTGAGCTCTTTCCAGAGTCTCAACAGTCCAGGGTGGCTGGTAGAGATGAGGAAGGTGGAGGGAGGGAAGGGGGGGTAAAGAAAGCCCTTCATAATTAAAATGATTTTCAATGCCGCAAGAGGACTCCTACATCCTAATCCAAGCCTTCGTACGAAAGGCTGCCGCTGTGAACAAACACTGCCACCTTTGCCACCGCCTATTAGGAAAACTGTTCATCTCATTTTGATTCCGTGCACAGGGAAACTTCCCACCGAATCTAATAACTGGCACAGAATTTTAATTGCTGGACTTCCTCGCTTGATGGTCTGTTTCTCCAACGTCGCCTTATCGTTCTGAAATTGCGTTTGGAAGACGTGGAGGGAAATGCTTTCCCAAAAGAATCTGTTTGCACTTTGTAGCTAATTTTTCTCCCTCGGTACCCTCCCCGCCTCAAGCCATGTTGTGTGACCTTCAGTCCCACAAATTCAGAGGTGTCTCCTCCCAAAAGTTTTGAACAATCTTCTCTGGACTTACAGACTAATAGGCAAAAATTCGGACGCGAGGATCCCTATGGAATTTAAACTAAGATGTAATGGGAATTCAAGGACAGTGGTTTGCAGATAAGCTGTGATCTGCTTAACCATGATGTATTGAATAAGCCACACTTCGGTCATTATTTGTGGTTTAGGAGTCACAATCACTGGCCGTGCGAGCCCATATCTGTTACATCTTTACCTAATTTTAAAATGAATTACAGTAAGATAGGTTAATGGGTTCCCTCTTTCTTTCAACTCTGTTATTGCACTCACAAAAAGTTCTTTTTTTTAAAAAGTCTCAAACTAACTACAGTTCCTAACATCTGAATTTGGGAATGTGTGCTCTCTCCCTCCCTCTCCCTCTCCCGCTCCCTCTCTCTCTCTCTCATTCTATCTCTCTCTCTCTCCCCCTCCCTCCTTCTCTTCCCTTCATTATCTTTTCCCTCCATACAAAATATAAAATCAAGAACAAAATATGCATTAATCACATTCAGGGGATTGATGGAACTTAATAAAATGTACATCATCACAGTTTGTGACAAATAAATAACACTTCATAAAACTGCCACTTGAAGAATTAATCAGCATTGCAAGAATCAACTCTCCCCTTTAAGCCAAAATGATTAGGAAGAAGGTGGAAGGGGGGTCTCAGGAAGGGTCTTAAAGACCAACAAAGGAGAATATTTGTAGATCGGGGCTGAAATGAGGGGTCCTTGATGCTGTCTGAGCTTGGCTGTTTTCTTGTGGACGTTTCCTGACCCAACTAGGTAACAGCATCAGTGCTAGAAGGGAGTGGGGGTCTGGAGTGAAGGAGGACTGTGGGGTCCTTGGTGCTCTCTGAGCTTGGTTGTTTTCTTGCAGATGCTTCATTACCCAACTAGTTAACATCATCTGTGCTAATACTGCACTAGATATCTACATCAAACCCCACTCCCTTGTAAGACTGATGATGTTACCTAGTTAGGTCATGAAATGTCTACAAGAAAACCACCAAGCTCAGAGAGCACCAAGAGCCCCACAGTCCTCCTCCTCCTCCTCCTTCTTCACTCCATACCCCCCACTCCTTTCTAGCACTGATGATGTTACCTAGTTGGGTCAGGAAATGTCCACAAGAAAACCACCAAGGTCAGAGAGCACCAAGGACCCTTCAGGATCTCAAAGACCCTTGAATGAGTCCACACTGAAGGAAGAAGAGTTGGAGGAGGAACCGATGGTGCTAGGAGAATCTCTCTCTCCCAAGAACTCAACCCCACCCAGAGATTAATGTATCAAATAACTTCTGGTCGTGTCTCAAATATACAACTTAGACAAGACACCTCTTCCAAAAACCTGCCAAACTTCCATTCTAAGCAAAGTCCAGAACCAGGAAACCCTAGGAGTCTTGGAACATACTTTAACGTGTCAAGAGTATTGTAACAGAAATCTGAAAGTCTGCCAGAGCTCATCTTTACTTCCACTTATCCTTAGCCCAATCAAGGCAGAGTGTTTGGAGTCTCTTTCTTACACTATTGATTCCCCCACAACTAAGATATCTTGTCAGTAATGGCTCCATATTTTTTCAGATGGAAATGTTTGGGGCTAAATGTTCCCTTGGAAATCAGGATCTTCATCTCAGAGACTGTGTTTCCTAAGAACTAAGAAGCACTGGAAGAAGATGGGCAAAATTGTCTGCTTTCTCTGCGTAAAGCTTTTAGCCAGACGGCAGACAAATGTTGGGAACAATATCTATTTATTGGCATATGTGTTTATTGCATTTTTATCCACTGCATCTGGTAACTTTCAGCAGCTCACCTATACAGAAAACATGTATAATTCTCTTATCTCCCAATCTATCTATCTCTTTATCTATCCATCCATCCATCTATCTCATCTCTCTTTTCTCTCTCTCCTCTATCTATCTATACATACATACATACATACATCATCTATCTATCTCATCTTTCTCTCTTCTCTCTCCTCTATCCATCCACCCATTCATCCATCTGTCTATCTATCTCTCTATCATCTATCTCTCTATCTCTCTAACTGTCTCTATTTCTATCTACCTCTGCTGGCAACCTCCCTAAAAGGAAATTGGTTATCCTAAACAAGACCACTAAACTCAACTGCTGATGCAATGAGGAAGGAGAAATTTATCAGGAAGATAAAGGAACAACAGAATAACATAGTTGGAAGGGACACTGAAGGTTTTCTAGTCCCCCTGCTCAAGCAAGAGACCCTATACCATTTTAATCAGACTTCTAGGATTCTCTTACTACAGCCAACATCCATAAAGGCAGGGATGGTCTTGATTTCTTGATTTGGCCTACATAGAAGGGCTGACTGTCTTTGAATGCACACACACACACCCCACTATACACATGTGAATTAAGGAGGTGTCTGCTTGAGCCTTTGGACATGCCTGCTGCTTGTTTTTGCCTTAAGTCATGTTTTAACCCATTGAATTTTTGGTAAGAGATTTGGCCTATCTCTGTCAAGGATATCTTGGTTATCCTCTACATGGGTGAGATTGGAGCAGTTACTCTCTGTCTTACAACCGACCTCAAAAATTGAACTACAACATTTCTACCTGCCGTTGCTAGAAATAAACATATACACCTCATTGAGATCCCGGAGCAAAGATGAGATTCAAATGGAATGCACATTAAAATGCAGGCAATTAATAAGCTAAATCGATAGAAAGGGGATGGACTAAAGAGCTGTCTCTGAAGTCCTTCGGAGTTTTTTGGGGTTTTTTTTTAAAGAACTTTTGCTATTATCTGTTGATTTATGGTGTGTTTTTAAAAGGGATTTTTGCTGACAAATTATTTTAATTTGCTGTTCAGTGGCTTTAAGAGTTTTCTGTTTTAATGGATGTGGGTTTTTAAATGTATTTGCATAACCGTTTGAGTACTGAAACAAGTGGGGGAAGCAGATTGATCTTTTGGAAAACTTTACTTAAAAAAAAAAAAAGCAGCGGAAAAATAACGCTGAAGTCCAGAAAGTGCTGCCAAATTTCCTGTCTCTTTGGGAGTGGCATACTGACAGTCAATTCTTCTATCCTCCCCCAACCTGCCGTTCCTGCATATAACCCAGGTGACTGCAGTAGAGAAATAAATACATTAAGGATTTGTGAGAGATAACCAGGCTGAGCCCACGGGAGGAGGGGTCAAATGTGTCATGAGTCATGAGTCCCTGCGCACCCACAAGAGATCTAAGTCCAGCCCTCCTTGAATGCCTTTCTTATCTCCCGCTCATTTCCCTTGACTGTTAGTTGGTCAGATTCTTGTAAAGAACTTAAGATTGTAATAAATCTTTATACTCATTTGAACTGCCTGAATCGCCCAATTTCCCCAGCGCTTGACATCTCTCTCTCTCTCTCCCTCTCATCTATCTCTCACCCATCTGTCCATCCATCCATCCCTCCATCCATCCGTCCATCTATTGTAGGAGATGACCAAGCTGAGCCCGAGGCAGGGGGTCAAACGTGTCATAAGTCATGAATCCCTGCGCACCCACAAGAGATCTAAGTCCAGCCCTCCTAGAATGCCTTTTTTATCTCTCACTCATTTCCCTTGACCCCTAATTGGCCAGATTCTTGTAGAGAGCTTGCAATAAATCTTTATATTCATTTGAACTGCCTGAATGTCCTGTTTTCCCCAGCTCTTGACAGCATTAGTGCAAACTGGCAGGTCAATCTCTTGGGTGGTATAGAGTGCTGATGCCCAAACTCGAAAAATTCAAAAGAAGAAAAACAGGATCCTTTGGAGATACTAAGGTAAATAAAGTTAGACTTTCAATGAAGTGGTGTGAAGCTTCTAGTAGTTAGGAATGAAATCAAGGAAGCACGTCTATTCCAAAGGAAATGAACTTTGCAAGAGGAAAGATTGTTGATATTTTTTGTTGATATTTTTTTCGACTGGATTTCCCTTGGTGGGCATCGCAAGAGCTCCCACTAAGCGGACCAAGACTCACATCACCGTCAAGCGCTGTCCTTGTAAACCTCTTGGAGAATTTATTTTTCCCCCTAGAGAAATCTGGTTGATTTCCTCCAATTTCTCCATCCCTGAAGCAAACTGTGGAGAGGCCTTTTGCAAACAGCTCCAGCACCAACTTCAGACGGTAGGATGCATTGCAAAAATTGGACGGGGGTACGGCACGAACTGCCTCCAATCTAAAAATTCCAATTAGCCTGGGAAATTGAGTTGGCCTGATTTTCTAAATTGATTGGAGATGGGGAGGGGGAAGGACTTTTCTAATTCAAAAAATGTGGAAACGTGGCTATTTCAAAGTGCGCTACGTAATGCTAAGTTTGCACTTTCCTGCTTTCCATACGTACCATTACTTGGATTGTGCAAGAGTCCGATTTAGAAACTTCATCAATTTTCTCCACTACCTCTGCACAATTTGATAAGCAGGTATGCACAGGGCTTAATGTGATAGAACTAACTTTGAGTTGGCCCCTTACTCCGGGTCTCTCGAGTTACAGAAGTAAACATAGCGTGAAGACCCATATTATTGTGTACGGTGACAGTTGTGGTGACTAGAAACAATGGACATAGTGTTAGAGGATGCTTAATCAGGAAGCGAGAGAAGTATCTTCTATGCATAGGTAAAGGTAGGTAAATGCCATCTTGGAGCTTGGAGTGCTGCCATGCTGGAGCTGAGGCATAGGGAGGTGGGACGAGCGACAGCTGGGGTTGTGTAGCCAGTGGGGAAGCCAGATTCATTTAACAACCATGTGACTGATTTAACAACTGCAGCGATTCATGTAACAATTGTGGCAAGAAAGGTCGTAAACTGGGGCAAAACTCAATAATTGTTTCGCTTCACAGCAGAGACCTGGGTCTTCCTCCAGGTGCTGGGCTCGAATGAGATGAAGCTTCTACATAAATGTTTCTCAAACGTGGCAACCTGAAGACGCATGGACTTCAACTCCCAGAATTCCTCAGCCAGAAATGCTCGCTGGGGAATTCTGGGAGTTGAAATTCACACATCTTCAAGCTGCCAAGACTGAGAAACGCTCCTGTAGATAGTTTGCTACAGACCTATGTCTAAAATAGGATTTCGTGCCTGAGCAAATGTTGGACTAGAAGACCTCCAAGGTCCCTTCCAATTGCCTGTTATTCTACTATCTCAGAAGGGATGGTTGAGAGGCTGGTTTTATGTTGTTGTTTTTCTGGCTTTTAAAATTCTTTTCATGGCTCAATTGTTGCTGCAAATCACCCAAAGTTGTGTTCCAAAGCAGGCAGTCATACCAGTCCATCAAATAAAGAAATAGCAAAGACTTTAGGAGTAAATAGGAGCATTTCGGAAGATCGTATAAAGCTATTCCGTAGCAAAATATTGGTTTGTTACTTATCTCTAATTCCAAACCGCAACTTGACATTTTAGTAGCGCGACTATCGCAAAACAAACGGGTCAGCTTAAGTACTTACCTGTGCTCAGAGTCAAGGACACTCCAGTGAACTAATTCAGCCTAGAAGTGTGAAGATTATTCGAGTTAATTACAGGCTCTCCTAGGCTGGGCTTCACATTCTGAATTGGATAATCGAGAAAGGAAAAATGATTCCTGATGTAAAATGACCCCAAGTGTGTATTGTGTGTGTGAGAGAGAGGAGAGAGAGAGAGAGAGAGAGAGAGAGAGAGAGAGAGAGAGAGAGAGAGAGAGAGAGAGAGAGAGAGAGAGAGAGAGAAAGAGAGAGAAAGAGAGAGAAAGAGAGAGAAAGAGAGAGACAGAGTGACAGAGAGAGACTCTGAAGGCTGATCCCAACAGGAAGTTATCACTCAAATGAGAGGAGGCTGAGTAATTCATCACAAGGAGACCCACATCTATTATATGCACAACATTACTTGATGTAAAAATATCTCATAATATATTGCCGAGCAATACCAAATGATGTATAGAGATTTGTTGCCGTTCGCTTAGTGTGGGTATAATTAATCTACTGTGCCAGCTTTTTTTTTTAAAAAAAATTCAATTCCTCCCCTTCTTGGAATTTGAGAATTTCCTTGGAATTTGGGGACTCCTCAAACCCAGAGCTGTGCTCTCTCCAAGGCAGGAATGCCAAAAAAATATTTCTTTTTCCCAAAATAACGAATAACCCAGAATCAAAACAATACTGAAGCCGAGCAGAGTAATTGAAGGGATTCTCCTAAACCAGATGGAAAGCTAAGAATGGAAGGACAGGCAACGAGATGGAGCTTCTCAACTGGACTTCCTTGTAATTGAACTCTGATTTCGGCTGGTTTGATGTCCATGATCTTCTGTTTGATACCATTGTTCATTCTGATGGACAAATATTGTCTTTGGAAACTTCTTTTAGAAGAGAATTCTGGAAGTCAAGTGTGATGTTCTTGCGCTAGCGATTCCTTGAGAGCTATTTTCGGGTAGTGTAATCTTTCTCAAGGATTGACCTAGTGGTGAAGATGCTCACCTGTCCCTCGGAAGGTTGCGAGTTCCATCCTAGGTAACGACAGATGTTTCTCTCCTGAGCGCAAAGAAAAAAGTATCTGCTGTTAACTCCCCGTAAGCATCAGGAAGGGCACCCGGCCAGTAAATGCTCAGGTCCATCCAGCCACCCTGATTCTATCCCAATTACAGGGTTGTAAAAAGGGAGTCTTTCCCAAGAATTCTGGGAGCTGAAGTCCGTACACCTTAAAGTTGTCAAAGTTGAGAAAGACTGGTGGTTAAGGTTATCAGCAATAGCACTAGCACTTAAGACTTATATATTGCGTCATAGTACTTCATATTCTGAGCAGTTTACAATGTCAGCCTATTGCCCCCCAACAATCTGGATCCTCATTTCACCAACTTCAGAAAGGTGGAAAGCTGAGTCAATCTTGAGACAGTCAGGATTGAACTCCTGGCACTAGGCAGAGTGAGCCTGCAGTACTGCATTCTAACCACTTTCCAATCATAGCTCTTTGGCTAGAAATCAGACTTGAAGGCCAGGAGTTCTAGACCTACTTTAGGTAAATGTGACCATGTTACCCAGCGCCTGAAGTTTGGGCATGTGACCACAGAAAAGGCTAACCATCAGAACTTCAACTGCAGTTTGTAAATCCTCTTTTTCAGGTTGGCCATAACTCTGAACTGTCGCTATGCAACCGGCTGTAAGTCAAGAATTACCTGCACAATCCTCTGTGTGTGTGTGTGTGTGTGTGTGTGTGTGTGTATACCTGCACACCTGTTTAGAAAAAAAAAACCGTTAACAGATGACCGTGGTGGAATTTCTATCTCCATGGTTGCAAACTGAACAGAGAGGGCCGGTTCCTTTCGCAGGTACATGCGAGATTGTTCTCCAACGAATCAGTTTCTATTAATTACCCTTCATTCCCGTTGAGATTTCTTAATGAGATCATTCTGTCAAAGCATCCTTTTGGAGGAGAGAGGAAAAAGAACCAGGAGGGTGGGAAGGGGGTGTTATTATTTTTAATTCAATCGGGAGGAAGAACTGAGGTGTCTCATCTTTGCTAAAGCTGTTAAGCAGAACTGAGCAACCTGTAACAGCTTCAGGATGGCTGATGAATGAACAGGTGTGAGACTGAGCAGGAAGGAGGGAAGCCATTCCCCTCGGCTGAAATCTGAACATTGTAGTTTTAATTCTGCATAAAAGTGATGAGCTGCGGAAGGCTGCTAAACACAGCTCAATCTTTTCCAACCCTGTTTGACATCTACCAGATGTGTAAGGACGTTGGCAAAAGGCTGGATGGTTGGCATGCTGGGTATAAAGTCCAAGCGGTGTTTATCAACCTTTGGCAACTTGAAGAAGGGTGGACTTCAACTCCCAGAATTCCCCAGCCAGCCATTGGCACCATTTAGGGATGATCATAAACATTCCAGATCACCAACTGTTGACTGCACAGAACAGCGAATTTGGGGCAATCGGTGGACAGACAGAAAATACAAATCAACCTGGATGTCAACCTAAAATTTGGATCAGAAGTAGGAAGGGAGGAGAAAAGAGGATATTAGCAGCAGTCTCCAATAAGGAGAAATAAGGAAAGGAAGAAGCTGCAAAAGATCAGCTGATGGACCAACACACCAGCCATGCAGAGAGAAGACAAAAAGACTCCACTGGTTTGATTCTTCTCATCTTAAAGAGAGAGAGATCAGCAGCTGTGCCAAAATAGCCCCATCATTCTCATCGCTGCGATGCTCAAAACTTTGAAGGTCTCCAAATGCAATACCTGAGGTATAATCAAATTTAGAGTTCCCCTTCTGTGCTTTTCTTCTTCTCATTTGCACCCCGCCTTTGGTTCCCACGGAGAAACGTTCCTAAGTTACACATTCTGCTCCTGTAGATAAATCTTTGGCAAATACTAAAAATTGCTGGAGTATCCCTGCTGGATGCTCAGGTGTTAAAAGCCTCACATGGGACCTTCTAACAAGCAGCAATCTTGGAGGAACACAATTTCCTGCGGTTGTACGTGCTCACCTGAAGGGGACCTTTGGAGAGGGAGCAATGGTTGACTCAGCAGTCATGGAACTAATCCCAAGAAATGCTGTGAGAAAGCTGAAGAAGAGACAGAGGAGATAGTCATAGATCCAATGTTTATTCCAAGTCATCGAATCCTAGGACTGGAAGGGACCTTGGTGGTCTTCTAGTCCAACCTTCTGCTCAAGGCAGGATAACTTCTATCATCCCAGACAAATGGTTGTCCAATATTTTCTTGAAAACTTCCAGAGACTTCTGGACATTCATTCATTCATTCACTCACTCACTCACTCACTCACTCACTCACTCACTCACTCACTCACTCACTCACTCACCCACCCACCCATCCATCCATCCATCCATCCATCCATCCAACCAACCAACCAACCAA
>JANHFL010008892.1:15038-26784 GCA_032468155.1 Oxyrhabdium leporinum
TTCCATCCATTGCTTCTTGTCCTGCCTTCAGGTGCTTTGGAGAATAGCTTGACTCCCTCTTCTTTGGGGCAACCCCTGAAATATTGGAAGACTGCTCTCCTGTCTCCCCTGGTCCTTCTCTTCACTAGACTAGGCATGCCCAGTTCCTGCAACCGTTCATCGTATGTTTCAGCCTCCAGTCCCCTAATCATCTTTGTTGCTCTTCTCTGCACTCTTTCTAGAGTCTCAACATCTTTTTCATGGTGTGGTGACCATCAAATTGAAGATGGTCTGAGTACAGACAGTTCCCAACTTACAGCAGTTCATTTAGGGACTGTTCGAAGTTACAACGGGATGCCAAAAAAGGGACTTCTGACCATTCTTCACATCAATGACCATTACAGCATCCCTGGGGTCATGCAATTATAAATAATAAATAATAACGGGGTGCTGAGTTTAAAATGGGTTTCACATACCTCTCCTCTTTTCATTCAAAGCTGCAATTCCTTTTTAATTCTTTTCAAAGCCTTTCAAAAGACTTTTTTTTTTTAAATTAAAAAAAAATCTGTTATGCAGAGAAGCCACCCCATCGAAAGAGCCTCTTCCATCATCCTTAAAAATGGCCCCGGTTTTGCATCCCAGCCCTGCGAATTTCCCTGGCATATATATATATATATATATATATATACACATTCTCCTCCTCCCTTTGGGGAGAAAAGCATCAGATTGCAATCTCTTTTCCATCAAGTTGAATGAGAACCGTCGGAAGCAAAACACAAGAGGCGTTTTCGGCATTATGTAAAAACGCGGGACTAAAACGACGAGGAAGTGCCTCCACTTATAATGCTAGGTTTTCGCCCGGAGGGTCTTGCTTTAAAATGATCTGAAGTCATCTGACCATTTAGAATGGCTCCTTCACTCTAATTTTCCTCTGACAAATCTCAGGGCTGGAGAAGAAGTGAAGCTGAAGTACGTCGCTCGGCTGAGGGGTAATTTCTTTTGATCGGTGGCTCCTCCAGAAAGCTCTGTGGGCTGGAATGATAGGCAGCGAGGGTGGAGGGTTGTTCTCCGAGCTTCTGCGTTGGTTTCCGAACGTTTCACGACCAGGCTAGGTAACAACTTCCAGAGAGTTTAGGGGGAGCTCAGTGTCGTTGTTCTTCTGCTTATAAAGCCTTCGTGTGGTCAGTGTGCCTTGTGATGGGGAGTCACATCAGGTCTGGGTCTTGCGATGGGTCTTGCGATGGGTCGGCTGTGTGTTGTGTCAATGAGGGCCTTGTGATTGGTCAGGTGTGGGTCACCAGGGAAGTTCTTGTGATGTGTCGGTTGTGGGTTGTGTCAATGAGGGTTGTGACGGGTCTTGTGATGGATCAGCTGTGGACCACTGGCGAAGCTCTTGTGATGGGCCTTGCGATGGGTCAGGTGTGGGTTGTGTCAATGAGGGTCGTGATGGGTCTTGTGATGGGTCAGGTGTAGATTGTGATATTGCCAGCCAGTTTCCCACTAGCAACGTCCATACGGGAAGCCAGATTCACTTAACAACCGCAAGTTTCGCTTAGCAACTGCAGTGATTTGGTTAGCAAAAAAAAAAAAAGGTTGGAAAATCGGGTATCTCATTTAACAACTGCCTTGCTTATAACAGTGGGAATTCTAGCCCCGGTTCTGGTCTGAAGTCAAGGACTAGCTATATCAGGAATCTTTATCGGAAATCGTGGGGCAGTGGTCCTATCCATGTTTATACCTCGCCAAATAGATTATCATCAACGGTAAATTTAAAAGGGATTCTTTGTACTTTGGTGCAGTAGGACTGCAGAACACAAACAGGAACGCTACTGAGTTGTGTGTGGGGTGGGGGGGAAGAGTGCGTGCGCAACTGTTGCCATAGCAACAAGACCCCTTTCATTCCAGGAAGGTAATACAAATCAGAGAGTGATACGGTGATAGGGTTCTTGTGTTCTGGGAATTATCGTTGAGCTTGTGTGTATTAGTGAAAATAATGTGCAAATGGCCTGCTGAAAAACAGCAGCTATATTTCGTGCTAGGAACGCACACAGATGTAAGGAACTTCTGCACCGGCATTAAAAGCAGAAAGTTTGCAAACGGATATAGAAATGAACGCTTAAAAGGGTAGAACGGGTGATAAATTTCTCCTTCGGGGAAGCAGGTAACCCAGCTCAACTCTTCGCACTGAAAGGCTCACCTTAAAAGTTGGAGTGGGGTTGTTTTTTTTCCCCACGTTGTGCTCAGTGTGTTGTGTAGATTCATCCACTGTTGATTAACCTGTTTATCGTTTAAGGCTTCTTCCCAGAGCCGTGGTTAAAATGAACCACGGCTTAGCTCAGCTTAAACCCTTCCAGTTCTGATGGTCTGTGAGAATGGCCTTGGGAGACAGGAGGAGGATCTACAGACTGGTCAACGGTCAGTTGGGCTAGTTTCTTGGGCTCGGGGTGAAAAGAGGAACTTTCAGACTTGATTCTGTTAAATGTAGCTTTACAATAAAGTAGAATTAGTCCATGTGGTTGTATTTCCTGTCTGGTCAACCTGATAACAAAATGAGGAATTAGGAGGAAGAGCTATAGACTAGGCAGTGGGTCAGATAAGAGGCAACTGAGCCCTGAGAAGGAAAAAGGACCTGGTAAATATCTCAGAAGAGTAGTTTGCTTTTAGGGGCAGGCTGCCAAAAAAATGGGGTCCAGTGGCAAACTTTTAGAGGGGGAGTTTGTCCAGGGTGTGGAAGTGTCTATGTGCTGAGGGGGCGTGTGTTTGTGTGTTAGTATTCTTGTGAACATTCAGTTCTGCTGGGAGACTTAATTTAATTAACTTTATTTGTGTTTGCAAATCTTATCTTTGGATATGTGGATTAGGTCCTGCTAACTTATTTTGGGGTTTGAGGAAGCTTGCAAATTTGATTAACTTGGAGACACTGATTCTCAGACCATTGTGGGTTCTGTTAATATTTTAAGGGAAGAAGGAAATGGTATAAAGAATAAAATACATCCGGATATAAAACTTCTCACAAGACCCTCTCTAGTTTTGGGGATTCCATTAATGTAACCTTCCCATAAAGTTAGAGCAAGTATTCCTGGATGTGCATCTTGTCTGGATTTTCCCACAAAGCTGATATTGTTGTGGCCTGTTGGCCACCTGCCCCTCCAGCAGCCAAATCAGAGGAGGAGGAGAGGTGGGAGTCAGGGTCAGCAGCGAGGCGACCTGAGGGAATGGAGCTGGCAGAGAGAGAGAGAGAGAGACAGAGGTGGAGCCTGGGTCATCTGTCAGCCCTCAGATGGAGAATCACCCAGGTTTGGAGGTGGCTGATGAGGAAGAGGAGGAACAGCTGGGTCCAGTGCCTGATGTGCGGATGTGCAGAAGGCAGAGAAGAGCAGTGGAAATCCATGGGTCAATCCTTGGGAAGGAAGAGCCACTGCTGTTAGCAGAGCCCCACCCTAGCTCTGGGGATAAAAGGCAGAGGGTGGAGATGAATAAATGTGGCAGACACCTATTCATCTTCCAGACGGACGGACTTGTTAGCCTGCATTAAGAGAGACATTTTTTGCCGGGGCTGCCAGCACTCCTAATAAAAGAATATTTGGGTCAATGAGGGTTTGTCGTATTTGTGGAGCTGGGTCAGAACAGATATCTTCCAAGTCCCAGGAAGAAACCTGAGTTAAACATGAATCCAGTGCACTTTGGTCAATACCAATGTTTTCAAACTTGACAACTTTAGAATACGAGGACTTCAACTCCCAGAATTCAGAAGTCCATACATCTTAAAGTTGCTGAGGGTCAAAAATATTACTCAATATCAACATTGCACCGGTAGGATTTTTCAGTCTTCACACTCTCCTGCCTGAATTATCTTCCCAGGCCAGCGAGTTAAATAATTCTCTTTTTGCCGCACGGTTTCTGAAATCTGTGAGTTTGCTTGCGGTTCCTAAAAGCTCTCCTGTGCAGCGATGTGAAAACTGACAAGCTTTCACTGCTTCCTTGTGAGTTGAACACACGCCGATGTATCTCCTTCTACTTTGCGAGCATCTCCCAAAGGCAACGCGGTCCACGGTTCTTCCAGCCTTCCTCTCCAATGCCTGTGTAATTACCAGGAAAAAGACAGAACTCTCCTGAGTGCCCCCATCGCTTCGCTGTATGAACTCCATCTCGGCACAAGATGAGACCGCCACATTTGCATTTCAGGGCAATTATTGCCCTTTGAAGCTGGTGAGGTCAAGGCAGTCTTGAGCAAAATGTTTTATGCAATCTTTCCCCAGAGTGCTACGTTCAGCCTGTCATCCAAGTGCTAAATTGCCTCCTTCCCATCTCTGATAAACAGCCGCGAGCCTTCGTCCGTTCCATTTCTGGAAAATCTTGTTGAAGCCTGGACGAGGGGCTGGACTCGGAAGGTGTGGGTGGTTGATCCATCTCTGGAGGTCTTGAAGAAAAGATTGGACAGCCATTTGTCCAGAATGGTATAAGGATTATGAAAGAAGGCCAATATACATGTCCCAGGATAATGTTGCAGGTTCCAACCTAGGTTGGTCACCGGGACCAGAAGTTTTATCTTCTGAGGTTTCGGATTCATGCTGGAGCCCATCCTCAAGGAACTTCTTTCTAGCAGGGTGTGTGCTTTGGGCTATTCTGTGTGTAGTGTTTATATGGTGCCTGTCGTGTGTGGCTTTTTAGTTGTTGATTGGGGTGCTGATGGCTAGCCATTACATCGTTGGCTGTTGTTTCCTTGTGCTACCAAGCCCTCACCTCTGAAGTACTTGATAAGCAGGTGGTAAATCAGGACTCCTATTGACTGACAAGGGGCCCATTTCCCAGGCTTCAATCCCTTCCCTGGCTGTTTTTGTGCCTGCTCATCTGACAATCTTAGTAGCTGCAAAATTGAATGTATAAGGATTCCTGCCTTGGGAAGAGGGTTGGACTATGCTCTACGATCCTCTCCTATATGCATAGCTCCAGGTGGTGACCAAACCATCCATCTACGTTTTCTAAGCATGCCCACCAACATGATCCCCATTGCCAAAGAGAAGACTTGAAGGAGATCTAACAGCAGTCTTCCAATACTTGAAGGATTGGAAGTACTCACAGGGAAGTGGACCTCAATTTATTCTCCAAAGCACCTGAAGGGCAGGAGAAGCATCAATGGGTGGAAGCTCCTCAAATGGAGAGAAATTTCCTGACAGTGAAAACAATTAATCCATGGAATAACTTGCCTCCTGGAGTTGTGGGTGCTCCATCGCTGGAGGTTTTCAAGAAAAGATTGGACAGCCATTTGTCCAGAATGGTATAAGGTCTCCTGCCTCGGGCAGGGGGTTGGACTGGAAGACCTCTGAGATCTCCTCCAGCTCTGTGATTCTATGATCCTTTTGGTTTCGGCGCTAACACGTTCCCTTCCTCTTTGAAGTACAGGAACTGTCTCTTGCCTGTCCCTAGTTGAAGCAAGTAAACTCTGTGATCTCCAGATTAATGTTCCATGAAGCAGCCGCACCAACTGTCGGGACGAAGCGATGAGAAGAAAAGATGTTCGGCATTAATCTGGACTGGCGACTCAGGTCACCTGGAAAGGAAGATTATACATTCGCCGTGGGATTAAAGCAGCAGCTGCTGAGTCGTGAAAGAAGGGCCCGATAAGCAAATATTAATTCTGGCTGTAATAATAGGGGGAACAGATTACTGAAGGATAAAGCTGCTCGTTCGAACGACTCCCCCATTACGAAAGCCCGTTCAGCAGGGATTCAATATTCACTCCGCTGAGAATGTTATAATTAAGGCTGCAAAGGTTTCTTCTCGGTTTTCCCATGTTTTGAAAAAGATCTGCTGCATTGCCTTGCAGGAGAATAAACTAAGACACACACAAACACACACACACACACACACACACACACACCACCCAGATGTGATCCAAGTAGAACAGCACCTCATCTTCCTTAAGGAGTATAAAACCCTTGACGGTTTCTTGAAGGGCATCCTGGTTTCACCATCTCTTCCTGTACAACTAGTCAGAATGTAACAGAAAGACCTTGGGGGTCTTCTGGTCCAACTCTCCCCTCAAGCAGGAGACCCTACACCATTTCAGACAAATAGCCGTCCAATCTCTTCTTAAAACCCTCCAGTGATGGAGCGCCCACAACTTCTGGAGGGAAAGCGTTCCACTGGTTAATTGTTCTCACTGTTGGAAAATTTCTCCTTCGTTCTAGGTTGCTTCTCTCCTTGATCGGTTTCCATCCGTTGCTTCTTCTCCTGCCTTCAGGTGCTTTGGAGAATAGATTGACCCCCTCTTCTTTGTGGCAGCCCCTCAGATATTGGAAGACTGCTATCATGTCACCCCTAGAACTTCTTTTCATTAAACTAGACATACCCAGTTCCTGCAACTGCTATCATGGGATAGGGGGCAATGAAAGCTCTCTTGGTACACATTGTGAGCAAAGCATCCTGCTTTTCTCTCCCTCCCTCCCTCTCTCTCCCTCTCTCTCTCTCTCTCTCCCTCCCTCTCTCTCTCTCTCTCAGGTTGTAGGATCTTGGTAGATCTGTAGCTGGACTGTTTCAAGCCTGACACCTACTGGTCCATCCCTGAATTCTGCAGAAGAAGAAAACAACGAATCCCTAAGTCATCCAGGAGACTTAGAGGGGAAGAGGGAAAGAACAATATTGTTTCCTCCAATCCACAGTCAGGAAACCTCTGAAAGTCTTAATGCAAATGAGAAGAATAGGAAGAAAAGCATCTACCCAGCCTGGCTCCTTATTGGACAGGTATCACTGCAGATGGCCCTGATTGGTGATCTTTGAGGAGTCCAATGGGCTGATGATTAAATACGGATGCTATTTCAACTTCTCTTTTTTTGAAAAAAAAAGCCCACATGAGCCAACCTGGCAACAAAATCATCAGAGAGGGGAACGGCGGGAAAATGTTCACAAGGCAATGCTGAAGAAGCCAAATAGCTTGTGCTGGTTTCCTGCTATTGGAAAAAGGTATTGATTGCCAATTTGATTATGTCTGGTGAGTAGAAACATATGTTTAGAAGAGCTGTCTTGCTTGGGGCAAAAAAAAAATTCCTTGGGACCAATCTTATGTTTACAGCAGCGTGTATCTAATTACCTTGGTTTGTGATGGTACAGTAAGAAGGGCCCATAAGTGATCAGCCACAGTTAATCAATCAATTGATTTAAAGGCATAGACCAACATAAAGTAATGGTGGTTAGTATCATTCGTTGAATGGAGAAAAGGTTAGTTTCTTTTGGTCCTATCATTTGATGCTGTAGGAGAAGGAGTGGCAGAACCTGTGGGCAGAGTTAAAAGAGGGATCAGCCTGGAATCCCTACGTAGCCACAAACGACCTAAGTTCACCTCCCTTGAATGTTACAAATGTTAAATGAACAAGGCAGTTGTAAAGGCAGTCATTAAGAAAATCCGTTGTCCTCAATGGGTGCTTTTTGCCAGAAACTGGAAGTAAACACAGGTTTCTGCCCCCTCCCCCCAAAAAAAAACCTGTAACAAAATCATGGGACATAAATGCAGCCCAATTGATCACCTGCATCCAAAATTGATCACATGGCTACAGGGAGGATCACCATTGGAACTTTGAACTGAATGATAAGTAGCTCTGGGGAGCTCCACCATAACTTTGAAGAGTCACTAAGCCACCAGTCATAACTTGAGAATTATTTGTATTGATTTGTTGCTATGGAGCATATTTGGTCTTGTGGTTAAGGCACCAGGCTAGAAATCAAGAGATGGTGAGTTCCAGTCCCACCTTAGGCATGAGAGCCAGTTGGGTGTCTTTGGGCCAATCACTGGGAGACGGTGAGTTCTAGCCCTGCTTTAGCCATGAAAGCCAACTGGGTGACCTTGCCCCAGTCATTGTCTCTCAACCCAACTCACAAGATTCTTGTTGTAGGGGAAAATAGGAGGAGGATAGTATGTTGAATACGGTTGCTGTCTTGAGTTATTTTTAGGCAGGATACAAATAAATAAATGAGAAGCAGTGTGACACGATAGGCGTACGGATGGATTCCAAAGTCCTACGCGGCTGTCCCATAGCTTTTTCATGAGGCATGGAACTTAGATAATAGCTTCCGTGCTGTGAGAACTGAAACCCAGCCCAGAGGGGATCTCCGGGCTGGAGAAAGCTGGAATCGAGAATGCAAAACCAAAAATACAGATGATCTGTAAAAGTCAGATTTCTAAGCTCCTACACCTCTCTTGCTTCTACACCTGCTAGTCAATTAATAGGAAATGACTGTAGTCAGAGGGAGGGCAGCTAATAAAGTCCTATTAATTATTGAATTTAATTTAGTTCTCAAGAAGGATCCTATCTGGGACACGGCTTCTGCTGGGTTGCAAATGCTGGACTACCGTTCGCCAGGTAGCTCTGTTTTCTTGCACAAGGTTTGGCATTCCGAAGCCTAATTCATCTTCATTCAGCACTGAAGCTTATGAAATATTTAAGGCTGTTGCATGTTAACCATTTGCCTATAAATAAGTTATTTCCTTGACTCAGTAAGTTGTTTGTACAGTCCAGCACATTTCAGAGAACTGTTTCCCAGCTCTGTGAAAATGCTTCCTTGTTCCCCTTTACCTGTCACGAATATCTGCCACAAGAGGTATTTGGGAATGGAAGGGGAAGGCTCTAAGGAGTGTCTCTCTCTTCTCAACAGCAACATCCTGGGAAAGGATTGATTTCTTTCCACCACCACCACCCCGCTCAAAGGAGCGTGTGAAAGAATGAATCTGCCATCCCTCAATAGATGTTAGACCTTCAACAGATAACACCCAAGCCCTCTACTCAAACGGAACAGTGGTGGGTGGTCTTTCTAAGCTTGGCTATGATCCAGAGTAACAGAATAATAGAGGTGGAAGGGACCTTGGAGGTCTTCTAGTCCAAACCCTGCTCAAGCACAGGAGACCCTAGACCATTTCAGAAAAATGGTTGTCCAGTCTCTTTTTTAAAGTTTCCAGTCGCAGCGCACCCACAACTTCTGGAGGCCAGCTGTTCCACTGGTTAATTGTCCTCCCTGTTAGGAAGTTTCTCCTTCATTCCAGGTTGCTTCTCTCCTTGATTAGTTTCCAACCATTATGTCTTGTCCTGCCCTTCAGGTGCTTTGGAGAATAGGTTGACCCCCTCTTTTTTGTGGCAGCCCCTCAAATATTAGTAATCTGGAAAAATTGTAAGACCTGGGGATTCCAACTCCCAGAAATCTCCAGCCAGGATGGGTGGACTGCAGCTCCCCAAATTCATGCATGCTGCCCGGGGAATTCTGGGAATTGAAGTCCACACCTCTCAAAGATGAAAAACACCGGTATAGACAGTCGCAAAAGCAGAGACACCCTACGGCAACCAGCAGAACCTGCTGAGCACGGGAGGCTGGGTGACCCCTGGTCCGTTCTGAACCAGTGGACAAGCACAGCTCCTCTCCAACGATGTTCAGATGAAGAGCCACTCAGGATCTTCAGGCAACTGACAGTCGCAAAGACGTTTTTTCCCCCCTCTTACGCGCGTTCCGACCACTTTGTTTTCCAAAACTTACCGGTGCTACAATTTTGCCCGTCTGTCCAACTTGCATGTCGTTGGGGACGAAGCCGGCATCGACCGCAGCTCGAGAAGCACCAACTATAACCAAGAAAGGCCGTTCGATATGAAGACAAAGCATTCGGCGCTCGGCCCCAATCCCTTCCCTGAGCTTAAGATGCCTTAATCTGGCCAATTTCCGTTTCCCGTCCCCCGGCCTGGATTGACAGGGCTGATAATATTCTAAAGGGCCTGAAAAGACCAGGAAAAGAATATTTGTAGCTCGAGAGTTGAACTGTGGTGCTCTCTGAGCTCCATTCTTGAAACAGACCTTTCGTGACCTGCCACATCATCGGTGTTAGGATGATGGCCATCACCTCCGAGCACTGATGGCGTTACCTAGCTGGGTCGTGAAACGTCTGCAAGTCAGCCACCAAGCTCGGAGCGCACCAAGGGCCCCACAGAGAAACTAGCATCCAAGCCAACCAGCTCCTCGCTTATCAGTGGCCAACCCTTGAACCAGCCTCCCCACTTCAAAGCCGCCAATAATAGGATACGAACTGTTTAAAGAAGCCAAGCTAAAACACTTTTTTTTTTTTTTACCTGCGGCGTGCAACTGATCAGCCAGGTCGTACAACAGCTTAAAGTTATCGCCACTCTTCAAACCTCGCCCTTAAAAGTAAGAAATTAAATCTGCTCAAATTAAAGTCCAGTGTCAAACAGATTCTCTTTGGGGCTGGTGAACCCTCTCTTACTGGAGTTCCTAAGCCAGAGTTTTGGTAGGGTATACCGATTTTTAAAATGCAGGCAGTCCTCGACTTGTGACCATTTCTGTTGCTCAATGAGACCGTTGTTAAGTGAGCTTTGCACCCCATTTTACTACCTTTCTTGCCACGCCTGTTCAGTGAACCACTGCAGTTAAGTTAGTACCCGGGTTGTTAAGCGAATCTGGTTTCCCCCCCCCTCTTGACTTTGCTCATCAGAAGATCTCAAAAAGGGATCCAATGACCATGGGACACTGCGACCGTCATAAATATGCGGCCGTCATAAATATGAACCCATTGCCAAGAGTCCAAAATTCTGACCATGGGACCCAGGTCATTTTTTTTCAGTGTCATTGTAAATTTGAATGGTCACTGTAGGAATGGCTGTAGGTCAAGTACACTCCCCTGTATACATTCTCCCTTTTGAATTTGAATAAACTTTGATTAATCACTACTCACCACCTGATACAACCACTTTGGCACTCGTAAGTTCTGGCCGGTCACTTTTGGTTAACTTGTGCTCAATCCATTCCGACTGACCAACAGGTATAGGGGCTGATACTGTGGAGATCAACCAGACAGGCCAGCGCCCTAATTAATTAATTAATTAGCAACAAAATTAAGTAAAAATTAATCCTGATACTTAAGAGAGGCCGACTATTTCCACAGAGTCTAAAGTATTCCCCAGCTATTACTTCTAAGCCAAAATATTCTTCTCTTAGCAACACATTTTAAACAGGATTATAAATAAAAGAGCCGTAATCAGATTAGCATTCGTTTCTTAGGATGACGGACTTCGCTCCACAGAAACTTATATCAGAAATGTGAGTCTAGTGCACAACATTTACTTCTAGCACTGATATTGTTACCTAGTTGGGTAATGAGACGTCGGCAAGAAAACAAGCAAGCTCAGAGAGCAACTAGGACCCCAGTAAAAGAAGTTTACTCCCAACTGCTTTCTATCATTTAACGCATGACCTTTAGGATTGCACCTTGGCAGCGTGAAGGTTTGAGTTTAAATCTTAGCAGCTACCAAAAACAAGTTAGGCATTGCAAGATACGGCACCCAAGAATCCTACACGCCTTGCATTTCCACAAGCTCCCCATCTAGCATAGAACAAATGTTCCAGAGAACTCTGAGAAGCGGAAAATGTGAGAAAAGGGGGATGCAAGAAACATGTGTAACTATAGAGCAAGCAGTATTTCTTTCAAGAAATGTTTTAAACCAATGACACCTGAAGCAAAAGAAGAAAAAACTCACTTTTTTCTACGGTTGCGCTGCCCCCACTCGCTGGGGCAGCCTCAAAGGAAGTCCCTCGGACAGAAAGGATCTTGATTTTCTCATCGCACTTCACAGTGCACAGAGCATTGCCTGACCCAGACAAAAACAAAGGGGGGAAATGGTCAAATGCAGCTGGATCCAGACCAGCACTTGTCTGCCGTTCAGACAAAAGGAGAGAGGCCCGTGATTAGAGTCTTTGCACTGCAGTAAGTGGCACAGGC
>JANHFL010008893.1:4074-22581 GCA_032468155.1 Oxyrhabdium leporinum
ACATTTGTTAAGTGAATCACTGCAGTTGTTAAATTAGTAACACGGTTGTTAAGTGAGTCTGGCTTCCCCATTGACTTGCTTGTCAGGTTACAAAAGGCATGACTCTGGGTCACTGCAACCGTCATAAATGTGAGTCAGTTGTCAAGGATCCGATGTAAATCACGTGACCGCAGGAATGCGGCAACGATCAAAAGTGTGAAAAACAGTCACAACTCACTTTTTTCAGTGGCGTTGTAACTTTGAACTGTCACTAAATGAACTGTTGTAAGTCAAGGACTACCTGTATAGTTACTAGCTTCTGCTCATTCTTCTTCCATCTCCATTCACCGATACTTCTGTAGCTCTTTTTCCTGGTCTGATATGGCAATAGATCTAAATGAAGTTTGGAGGCAATTGAATAATTTATGTATTCATTCATTCATTCATTTGTTCAATTTGTGTGCCTGCCCATCTCTATACGTAACTCCGGATGGTGGACAAAATTAAAATACAGTAAAATCATTACAATAATACAAAAATTAAAAGACACTGCAGCCAAGAAAATATAATATCCCTTAATCGCTGATCAACTTAGAAATGAGTATCTGCAGATACTCAGGGACTCAGGTCTGGACACAGACCTAGATCTTTAAGATCTTATGAAAGGCCAGTAGGATTGGGGCCACAGTTGGATATGATGGCCAGTGTAGCACGATCCATTGTTGGGCAAGGCAAGAGAAGTGGCAGCAGAACTGGAGGAAGTAGAGGGACAAAGAGTTCCCGGAGGTGCAGCATGTGTTTTGAAGTTTGAGTTGGAAGTATCACCTGCGAAGAACTAGCCTGTGGGCTTCAGATAGAGGTGACCCTGGGGGCAACAGAACCTACCTACAAGCACTCTACTCGATCTCTGCCCAACTTTCTTCCTAAAATCCCTTGCAAGGACTAGCAACTTCAAATATGGGCTGCTGGCCTTTGGGAGGTTTTGCAGGAGGGAGGAGGCAATGAGCAACTTGCAGTGTGTGAAGCCCTAGAAAGTAGACTGGTCATTCAAAGGCCCGCTGCTCCTGAGATGCTGCAATGCACAGGGGACAAGGCACAAAGCAAAGACCCATCCATAGACCCAATTTGAGATGTGTCAGGGTTATGCTGAGCAGGGAGCTGCCAGCCAGGCTGTAGTTGCTTCAGGTCATAATCCACTGCTTATGCCTGCCTTGCTTTTGCTTTTATGGGACACCACTCCTCCACGAACGAGTGTGTGCTTTGCAGTACCACATCTGGTAACTGGGAACAGACAGCAAGTCGTGTCTGGTGTGTGGAGCCCCATCAGGCAGACGGGGCAGGCTGCAGGGTTATGTGGTGGACTGAGAAAGTGGGTCAAGATGACCAGGAGCCTAGCAGCTGGGGTGGTGGTAGCCATGGTGAGCTCATGCCAACAGAGTTTCAGAAGATGGTGAAGGTCACTTGGGGGATGATGGGAGGAGACAGGAGGAGCCAACAGAGTTTAGGGTTGACAAAGAGGTAGAGATTGAGGGGAGACGGGCAAATGGGGGGAGTTGAAGTGGACGTGAGCATATGAGGGCAAGAGTTGTGTGAGGCTTTTGCTTAACAATTGCAACTGGGACTATTGGAACTGCTGCTGCTAAGCAGTGCAGTTATTTGATATTTTGCCAAATGATCGTTTCGCTTAGCAACGGAAGTTCCACTCCAAATTAAGCAAGGACTACCTTTAGATTAATGTGACACTGGGATTTTGGGCTCAGAATTTTAGATTAAAAAGTAGGGGGGGAAAACCCAATATCATTACACAGTATACTCCTAAGATACTAAACATGGAAATACTGCTAAATGATCTAGAAAAGTTAAATGAGCTATTTAGCAGTCCTATATTATCTTCATATTAGCCAGAATATGATCCCAAAATAAAGGAAAGGTCCAAATTCCACTTTGCATTTTTCAACAAAAGGGCAAAATCTCACTTAAGCAGACATTTTAAAAAAAGAAACAATTCAAAATAGTGTAAGTCTCCCCGTAAACATTTAAAATTTAATGTAAGTTTTTATCTTCGGTGTTGCCTTGATTTGATATCCAAAAGTTAAATAAACCAACACACAATATAATTTGTCACAACCTTACTATTTAACAAAAGGGCAACACTTAATTCTTCTTGTTATAGTGGCTCCTTATTAATTAATTTGTTTCTCAACTTTATATGGCCACTCATCTCACATAAAGTGACTCAACAGCATGTACATTATGACATTTTGCAAATCATTAAAATAATAAACATTGATAAAACAAGACTATGAGGGAGAAAATGTTTGCATGCAGTATTATTACCAGGAGATCCCTAGGTTCGCTAAAAAAAAAAACACATTTGCGAGCTTGAGGGAAAGCAAGGGTTGGAGCTAACTTTACCTCAGGAGGGCTGATGTTATAGAGGGCAGGTACCACAGAAGAAAGGATTCCTCCCAGTTCCCATCAGATGAAGCTCCTTTGTGGATGGGACCCTCATCATGCCTCTCCTGCCAGACCTGATGAGATGGATAGATGTAATAGGAAAGAGGCAGTCCCTCAGAAACCTGGTCCTATGCCATCAAGCGATTTAGAGATCAAAACCAGCACCCTGAATTGAACTTGGAAGCAAATTGGCAAATAATGTAGCTCACAGAGCAGAAGTGTAATGTAGGTCTAGCTAGGGACATTTTGTACCAGCTAAAGCTTCTGGATACTCTTCAAGAGCAGCCTCTCCATCACTGGTGGAACATGTAACAATTGTACATTCAGAATACGATCAGAGCATTGAGTGACTTTGAACAGAGCCTCACGATCCAGAAATGGACCTAATGATGCACAAAATGAAGTTGAATTAAGGGCCACCATGCCACGACTCTTACCTGCTCCTTAAGCAGGAGTTGTGAGTCCAGTAGGACTTCCAGATTGCTCACCAGGTCCATTTGAGGTACTGCTACCCTATCTAAAACCAAAGGTGATAAAGTCCTGGATTCATTAGCTCCTAAAACCCAAAGCCACTCCTAGGGTTCAGCTGAAGCTTGTTGTTCTGCATCCAGACCTCTACAGCAGGGGTGTCAAACTCAATTTCATTGAGGGCTGCATCAGGGTTGTGTTTGATCTGGGGGGGGGCTGAGAGGTGGGCATGGCCTGGGAGGTGGGCATAACCTGGTGTGGGTGTGACCAGGGGGCATGGCCAGTTCAGTGTCACTTGTTGAGACTTTTTTCAGCTGCGATGGCCTCCTGAAGCCCTCTGCCAGCAAAAACGAAGCTTGGAGAGGCTGCGTGCAGCCCGCATGGGCTGTGTTTTTGGCTGCGACAGCCTACTGCAGCCCTCTGCCAGTGAAAATGGAATTCCCCAAGCTCCATTTTCTCTGGCAGAGGCACCATAGGCCTGTCCTTTGCTATTTCCAGGGTGGCCCTGTGGGCAGATCTAAGCACCCCGCAGGCCGGATCCAGCCCGTGGGCCATGAGTTTGACACACCTGCTCTACAGCATCCAGGTCAGGATATCCACATGATATCCACAGCTTAATTTGCTAGGGGTAGAGAGATATAATTGAATACCATCAGCATCCTGATGCTAACTCACCCCATGGTGATTGATGATACTGTATAATTGTATAATTTGTATACATTGATACTGTAACACTGTATAATTTCTCTAGGTATTTTTTCCTCTTTGCAAGACCAAACACATTTTAAATAATTATTTTTTGTTTTTGCTATTGGCTTCCATTCATATTAATAATTTCATGTTTGTCTATAAAACTTTTCCCCAAAGGAAAATGTCTAGAATTTTTATATAACCTTCTTTTATACTTTGTGATCTACATACAATTAACTGGATGCTAAATATAGGCAATTAAATGCTTAAAAGCTCCAAATTAAATGAGTGTTTCTAATTTCCACCATTATCCTAACTTTCTGTCTTTTGCTATGAAAATCTCCGGAACTTTCATAAAGTTTCTAGAGAATAAATGATATGTAATTATTTGTAATTGTGATTACTTCATTTGGTATTTTACTTTTGCACAGTGACATCTTGTGGACTGCAAAGAGATCATTCAAATGAGGTCTAGGAGGAAACATAAATCTGACAGTGACTCAAGTGAAGTACTAAGACAAAGTAGAGACCCACTCTCTCTCCAGATCTTGCTGGTCTCTACTTATTATCTATGAACACTGGCTATGCCAGCTGAAGCTGAATGCATCTGCACACTCCAAAAACATAAAGAAGGACTGATTTGCTCATTCTTGGCTGTTTTACTGTTCAGAATTCAAAAAAATATTGACATTATTAGATAGCATGTTGGCTGGGTTGTTGTTTTTTTTTATCTTGGCTGTGCTAGGTGTGAAACTAACATGAAGCAACTATAGCCACATAACTAAGATTAACATAAATAGCAAGTCTCCACACTAACATATTCCTGCTTTTCTTTCTCTCTCTCAATCTAACTTTCCCATTTTTAAGCCACATTTTCTACAGGACTCAACTTGAAATATGGCCATACAGAGCCAAATTCCATGGAGGCTTATTTTAATGAAAAACTTACAGTTGCGGTGAGACTACGAAAATAACAAAGATGTGAACGAGATTATAATGTTTAAATGAAGTCAGTGGAAACACAAAAGAAGCAAATTAACCTCTACTATTGGTATGCTGATCTTCCAGAAATATTCCGATGAAGCTGTATTATATCCCTACTCTTGCAAAGGGGATATGTTAATAATGTATGGATTGACACAAAAGCTTTACATGATTGTTATAAATTTTAAAAAGTGTGTTTGGGGAGAAAGTAACATGGAAGTCTAGTTAATTTACAGTCTGTTTTATCCCTCAGGCTTAGCATAAAATAATAACATGTTTTTATCAACCTCTTGGATCATTTTGTTGCCACTGACAAATAGCAATAACGAAACATGAATACTCGGATTGATTTGACTTAATACTCATCTTGGAACTCAATTGTTCCCCTGAAATTTCAATACAAGACCACCAAGAGTTTTGAGATATAGTTTTTGATATGTGAACACTGGGCATTAATCAGTGGAATGTCTTGCTTCCAGAAGTTGTGAGTGCTACAACATCACTGGAGGTTTTTAAGAAGAGATTGGACAATCATTTATCTGAAATAGTATAGTGTCTCCTGCTTAAGCAGGAGATTGGACTAGAAGACCTCCAAGGTCCCTTCCAACTCTGTTATTCTGTATTCTGTATAGTATTTCCAGCATATGAATACTGGACATACCTAAGAATAGAAATTACTAACAAGTCAGAAACTTTTTCCATTCTTACACTGAACTGGATGATGCCAGTTGCCACTTCTATCCTCTTTGCCCATAACCATAACTATAACCTCTTCTAGAGATACCAGGGAGTGAATCTGGAAATTTTTGCATGCGGTTCCACTATTCCTCTATAGGTTACAGAACAACAAAACATGATGCCTCTTAACAAATAGGAAATTTGGTAAAATTCTACCCATTAAGACGTACATAATGAAAAATACAATCGATAACATACTCCATGGTCTGATGCAGTTATAGAAGGGAAACAATAACTTGAATAAGAATGTACGTTTAAAAATAATCCAGCTCATTTAATATTTGAACTAGACAGCCCAATTAGAATGTGCCAAAGCAGTAAATCTTTAGGAGTTGGATTTAGAGGTGAAATTTCTAGAACATCACAATCCAAAGAAAACCTCACTGAGGAAATTGTATTAGTATTGTAGGGAGATGTGAATGGAGTGTCATGTGGCTGCCTTACAGATCCCTTCTGGTAGGGCTTTATGCCAGATGATGGCTAATACATTTTTTTCCCCTGACAGAAGCAGCTACAATCCCCTCTGGCATAATCTGCTGATGAAATACACTCCAAAAGTCACTAGGTGTCTATGAACATTTTCTTACCTTGTCCAAGTGGTTTGAATAATAACAAATTGGGAACCATCTGAGTGATGGAACTCTCTCCCCCCCCCCCCTTCTCTAGCCTTCCCTCCCTCTTCACCATCGGCATTGAAACCCATTGTTCTAGTTTCCTTTTCATGGGATGGGGCTTCCAATACAGGTTTGCCCCATTGACATGAGGTAAGAAGTCAATGTAGCTATTGGATGGAGGTCTTACCGCTGTCTGGAAGGGGTTTGAATCTATAGGATATTTCTTTATCTGGCTCTTTGTATCACTCGGAAAAATAATAATTAATGGTAAGCAGAGAAATATTTGGTGATACATACTCTACCGTCCACAGGCATATCTTTTTTTTTTTTTTAGAGAAAGTCAATTATCAGAAAGTCACAAGTAATCTTCAACTAGCTAGTTTAGATCTGATTCCACTGTCATCTATTCACTAAGCCATAAAATCATGTAACACCGGTACCATATAGATATGAGAACATGCAATTTGGATGAGAGCTGTGCATGAGCAGTTCCTCAATTTAAAAAATGATGCATCATCTATGTATTTCTCAAACTTAGACTGCATGTTTCTTCCTTATTACCTTACCTTTCTGAGATATTGAAGGAATGTCAGCTAATGCTCAGATTAATACTCAAATCTTATAGAGTATTAAAAAAAAAAGAGGATACCTTTGACCTGAGCTTGAATCCTGTGACCACATGGATGCAACCATGCACTTTCTTAGCAATAGTAAGGGACTGAATTGTTACTATTTTCTTCCAGGATATATATATTTTTTAAATCTTCCAGTCTAGTTTACAACCCAGTTGAAGAAACTAGATCCAACATTGCTTAGGTTATGTTGAACAGGAGTAACTTTTTATTATTTCTGCCAAAGTAAATAAACATCTGCATATTTTAAACCTATGGTCCTATAATTATTTTTAGCAAATTGCAACCAGTGCCCATTTCTTTAACTGTCTGATTATTTATGATCTATCAAGTTAACAATGTGGAAGAACCTTGACAGTTACAACTGTTTACGAGTATTAAAAAAAAAAGGATATGTTTTGTGACAGAGAAAATATACTGAATTCACAGCTGGCACAGAGATGTTATTTTACATCTTTTGGATGGTGTTTTATTGTCTCTGAATGCTAGACTGAAGATGTGGGACTCACACTGCCTGCACATGTGCCTACTTGCTTCCAATTTGGCTAGGCCATGTATTTACATATAAACATATATTATGAAACAACACTATACCCAGTACTCTGTTTCCTCACAGAGTAGATAATCTTGCAAAACTGTTGTGGAACTTCCTATTGCTTGGGCTATTATGCAATGATATGCATGAATGATATGCTTGTAGCCCAACCAAAAGCAAAAACATCCCAAGTCTTCCATTTATTTTCTAATTTGCTACATAAAAATTATCAGCTTGGTTGTTCCCTGCTGATATACTGATAAATACCAAATGTGATTAATAAAGTTCTGACTCCTTGTAGAACAGAAAGAGTTCCCTATTTTTTTTGGCAAGGGTGGAACAGTAAATAATTGCTTTTGTAGGCATCTTACATCTATTCTTTGTCAGCTAAAATAGGAATGGGGAAATACTATACAGCATGAGATTGGGGAAATATATTTCTGAAATGTAGCATATTCATAGCATCTATTTTTCATCAGCTTATTGTAAGTAGCTTAGGTCAACTGAATGGCAGAGATAAACCTATGCCTAGTTTAATTATATTAATTTTTATAAAGAAGACAAAACCTGAGATTCTACAGAAGGCTGCAGTAATGTATATCTAGGATGTCATATGTTCATAAATGATCGGATGGTCTTAAAATAAGTAAAAGAATATTCACATCTCAACTGTATAGCATGGAAAGACATTGACCATCACAATCAGACATGGGCTAAGCGGAATTTCCATGTTTCATGTGATATTGCCTATTTTTCCTTCATATATTTCAGAAAGGAAACTTTACAATTCAAAATGGTTTTAGAACACTGCTGTGAGACAGGACAAGTTACTCTGCTGCGATTATTTTATAGGAAAGATATTTCATAAACATGCAATCCATCTAAAACTTTAGAACTTAAGCCTAACAATCTACTGTAATTAACAAAGCTCAACAGACTGTGGGGATTTCAAAAGCGATAACTCATTTATTTTCACGCTAATCTTTATGAAGAGCCTCTCAACCAGGGGCAAAAAGAATGTTCAAGAGGGCTTTTTGTCCTTTTAGGTCATCATTTATTTATTTAGGGAATTTATATTGCTGCCTATTCGTACATGGCGAATCAAGACGGCTTACAGAATATAAAACCTCATATAAGAACACTAAAACTAATAAAAGAAGAGTCATATAATAAATTAATATAATAAAATAACCCCCCACTCCCTGCCCCGGCGACAGCATGCACAAGCCATTTAATGGGCTCCATCCCGCTCTGGGTTCCCCAGGCCCGCTGGCAGAACCACGTCTTCAGCGCCTTCCGGAAGAGTATTAGAGTGGGGGCCGTTCTAATCTCTAGGGGGATGATGTTCCAGAAAGAGGGGGCCACCAGGGAGAAGGCCCTTCTTCTGGGTCCCACCAGTTGTATCTCCCTAGGGGATTGGACCTGCAACATTCCCTGCTTCCCCGCTCTGATGAATCAGGTAGATGTGACCGGAAAGAGACAGTCCTTCAGATAACCTGGTCCCAAGTTTATGAAGTTTAGTTTATAGTTTATATATAGTCCATATAGTTTAACTTAAGTGATCTGAGTATACTTTTTTTTCTTGATTGACTATCTTTGTTATTAAAAGTACGGATTTTATCTCTGATTTTATTGCTTTGATCCATTTTGGAAAAGAATTTGTTTGGGAAAGATGAAATGCAAATATAATTAATAAATTACACCAGCTTAAAAACAAAAGGGCAACATTGCCATTGCCTGAACAAAAGGGTCCTTTCAACCATTTTTTAAATTTCCACTTAAATTGACTATTTTGTATGCAGCAGTGATCACGGTAAATGTTACTAAATTGGGCTCAGAATATAAATACGTGCTTGTTTCTGAAATATATTGTAGAGAAGGTAAAAGCAAGACAAGCATAATTATCAGATTTTGTATAATTTCCATTTGAAAATGTTAAAATGGATTGCATCTTAGATTACCATGACACACAAGGATGCACTATTGTCTACTGCTTCAGTTTCTCAAAAGATTCACAGAAGAGATATGGGGAAATTATTATACCAGTGAATGCTCTGAGGTAGTAATACAAAAGATCCTTTCTATTTGTCCCTGGTTGTTTGAAAAGGAGATGGAAGAAACTGTGACAGTGGGCTAAAATACCTAACAAAGATAGGAGTCCCATCTATTGATTCTTCTAATGACCTTTCCCTTTATCCCTCCTTAACTTTTAGGTCTAGTTCTGCCAAATGGTGGAATTTGACCTTAGGAAAAATTTCACTGAGGTAATCCAATCCTCGGGGTAGAAAGAATTCATCATCCTTGCCACAGAGAGAGATGCTGCTTCCATAATTTTAGGTCTGAATGAACTAAAAGTAATTTGGAAAAAAAGGAAGAACCTTTGTAAAGGGAAAATGTTTTTCTAATTATAGCCAATTCACTTGAAAATGGAGTTGATTTCATGGGCGGCAACCTATGGACTAATCAATTTTATACCCAAGGAGACTTTATTTTCCAAAATACTGAATTTTCTGGAGAAGACAGCATGCCTTATTTAAATAAATAAGTGAAAGCAAGACACTGCTTAATAAAAGCTGGTATAGGTAATCCTCAACTTACAACCATTTGTTTAGTGACTGTTTGAATTTACAAGGGCATTGAAAAAGGGGGATTTAAGACCGTTTTCCAGACTGACAACCACTGCAGCATCCCCAGGATCATGGGGTTAAAATTTGGATGCTTGGCAATTGACCGGTATTTCTGACTGTTGCAGTGGCCCTGGGTCATGTGATCACATTTTGTTTACCTTCTGGCAAGCAAAGTGAATAGGGAAGGCAGATTTACTCAACAACGGTGTCACTGAACTAAACAACTACAGTGATTCACTTAACAACTGCGGCAAGAAAGATTGCAAAATGGAGCAAAATTCACTTCGCAACTGTCTCGCTTAGCAATGGAAATTTTGGGCTCAATTGTGGTCATACGTCAAGGACTTCCTCTACCTAATTTTGTAGAATTGTTTAGTGAGCAGGGAATAGACATTCATACTTTGCTGTTTTGAAAATAGCTTCAAGAGTGTACCCACCCTTAACTTTTTTTATCGAATACATTTGCGGACAAGGAATAAGATACCCCCATACTGGATAAGGGCATTGCGGTATACAGTATACACAGTGCATAAATGGCTTGGTCTTTGGCCCACTTCCTGAGACATGCAGAATGTGCTAAGGAGAATAGGACAAGGCACTTCTGCTGATGATGTTACCTAGCCTGGTAACGAAACGTTGGGAAACTAAATTGAAACAAACTTGGAGAGCAAACCATTGCCAAAAGCTAAAACCTAGAGCTACAAATATTTTCTATTATTTCAAACACTGAATATGCCTGAATTGATAGTGTGGCAGCAAGCAAGGACAGTAACTCAATAAAGAAAAAGTCACCTCTTCCTGAGAAACCAAATATTCATGCAAGATAATCAATCCAGAGGCTGAAATACGGCAGGACCCACACTTAAGCACTTGCGTCACTCTGCCCAGCCTGCATTACCACCTGTCTCTCCGATGCTGAAATATAACTGCAATTCCATAAGCCTTCTAGATTCTACTGCTTAATTTTCTGCTTCAAAACCTTTGGCCTCTTAAACTGAATTCGTGCATTCACAGAAATATGACAGGCATAAAAGCTTATCCCGTAGTTGCATTCATCAATCTTATCTTACTTGAGTTTTCCTATTCCTGGGTATCTGATCAGAGTGCATTTTTCACACCTTGTAAATAGCAGAGATTTAAATATGATCTCATTCACAACAGGATGTAATCCAGAAATTATACAGAAGGCATTTGGAGAAAGCCGTGCAAAAATAAATAGGAGATATGGATTCAAACTTTTGTTTTTCAATGCTTGTCTGCAAACCACTTATCACACGCGATAACATTTACTTGCGATAAGGAATGACTGGCAGCCAACTATCATTTTAATAGCTCTGCTGTATTACATAATACTTTGTCTGCAGATGAATATCTGACCACTAGCATTTAGGCATGAAATGAAGAATGATACATGCTGCCTCCAAATGTTATTTTCATGGTGGCGGTGACATCTTCCCCCGCGTCCTTACCTCCTCCCTTGAAGGGAGGACAGCCATTCCTTTGATGGAAACTAATCAGCATGCAAAGATGATATTGAATTTGTACTAACATAGACTTCCGAAGAGCAAGTTCAGGCAAACATACAGTAGGAGCCACACCCTGGCATAAAGTTTCAAACCATGATAATGAAGTCCTAGCATCACTCATCCCATCAAGTCAGGGCAGAGAACTGGAAGCAGAGCTTATTAGACTGTTGCAACAACTTGCTCTGCTATTACTAAGTCCTGCTAAAATTCAGGAATTCATTTACAGCCAAGTAGCAGAGCTGTGGGAGAGAACAAAAACAACAAAAAGGTTAGGACAGGATTATGACCAAAAACAATCTGCTGTGTGTGATCCTGGCATTTTCCATGTAGTGTATGTGGATAAAAAGACTTTTCAGCTGTGTGTACTTTAAGTTTTGTGTAGATTGCTGAGCTCCAGTTAAAACAAATATATTTACTTAAGGAATTTGAATTTTATAGACTTTGCCTCAAATAATGGAGATCACACAGAAACACACCCACACACCCACACACACCAAAAATACAAGGGAAAACATCCAGTGCAATGCTATTTTTTTGCCCATTCTGTCAATCTGAACAGGGATTACAGAGTTATAAAAATGGAGTTTTTTGGTCAACTTAGATAAAGCCAAACTTGCTAGTTCCCTTCCTCTCCCACTGTGTGTGTGTGTTTGTGTGTGTAAGAAATCACAACAGTACAAGAGTAAGGCCAGGACAATAACAACAAAAGCCCAATTCATATCAATTAAATTAACTGCCTGTAACATAGGATGCTCTGTTTACAAAATCCATTGAACTCTCTTTGTATATTCCAATCAATGATTTTCATATAAATCACTCTCACACAGAGAAACATAGAATTATATGGACATCTCTACCATCTTTCCTTCCAACAGAATCTGGAAAAAGGGAAGGGAGCCGGTAAAGTAAAGAGGTATGAAATTGGATGGAGACGAGGAAGGGCCAAACAGAATGGAGGGGACCAAGTGTAAGGGATAACCAGACAGGTAGGAAAAATAAAGACAAACAATTTAGATGTTATCAAACAGTTAAATTCACAAGCCCCCACTAATTTTCAGGCTTTTCTTCAAAGACATGCATTCTTTGTGACCATTTTCACTTCTTGTTCCTTCTTTCATTTCATCATCTTCCTCTCTGATCAGATATTATAGGATGCCTCTTTGTCTCTCCCCTTCCCCACAAAGTAAGGGGAAAAACTCTTGCCTTTTTATCATTAATACAACGTGTACTCTTCAAAACTGTTCTAAAGAATTCTGATATTCTCCAAAGGTATGCATATTCTACACAAAAATATTCACGTAATATTTATTTGTCAAATTTGTCAGTTTGTAGGATAGTACTCTGCAATTGAATGTTCAGTAGTCATCAAAATTTGATATTATTTGGCAGACAGAATGAAAACACAATTAATATTTTCTAGCATGTAGCAATCAAGCTCAAAGGTATTTGATGGCCAATGTGTAACAAACATAATTTTTGATTGTATTAGATATGTAGCAACAAACATTTGATAGCATTAAAAGCAAGATATATCCAATAAGAGTCAACCACTGAGAGCATCTAGTGTTGTGCATCAGCATTTAGTCATTTCAGTCACTTTTTTTAAAATTAGGTTGTAAAGTGTTATAAAATACAAAATATGAAAGCAAATAAAAGGGCAGGGAGCACTAGTGATTTCAACTCAAAAACTTTCAGCCATCTTAGGAAACACTGTATTAATCAGAGCACTATATTCACTTGTTTTTTTTAAATTATAAAAGTTATTAAATATTTATAAAGGTATGTGCAATTAGTCTTGACAATTAGTCTTCACCTTACAACAGTTCATTTAGTGATTGTTCAAAGTTACAACGGCACTGAAAAAAGTGACTTATGACCATTTTTCACACTCAAAACCACTGCAGAATCCCCATGGTCACATGATCAGAATTCAGATGCTTGGCAACTGACTTAGATTAATGGCAGTTACAGTGTCCTGGGGTCATCTTTTGTGACCTTCTGATAAGCAAAGACAATGGGAAAGCCAGATTCACTTAACAGTCAGGTTACTAACTTATCAATTGCAGCGCTTCACTTAACAACTAATTTAACAACTGCAGTAATTCACTTAATGGTGGCAAGAAAGGTTGTAAAATGTGGCAAAATGTACTTAACGACTTGTTTCACTTAGTAACAGAAATTTTGGGCTCAATTGTGGTCATAAGTAGAGGACTATTTGTAGTCATCTAATTGAAAAAAACCTATTCAGATAAGCATCAATTGATACTCAGCAGGAGTACTGAGACTGGGATGCCCAAATCCTGAGCCTTTTAATTAATAATTACAATTAACAATTTTAATAAAGGACTGTAGGCAGTGTTTATCTTGTGCAAGTTACACAAAGTTAAAGGCAATAGCCAATACTCTAGAAGAGCGAAATAAAATCAAAAACTGTTAGGCAGAATATAACAATGAAATGTTATTAGAAACAAATGCATAATTCTTCACTTAGGAAAGAAAAAACAACGCGCAAATATAGAATGGTGGATATGGGGCCGACTAATAGTACTTGTGCAGATGTATTGGAATAGGACTCAATTATAAACTGAGTCAGCAGTGTGAGGTGACTGCAAAAAGGCAACTGCAATTTACACTACATCAACAGGCGCGTAACTTCCAAATCACAGAAATTAATAGTTTCACTTCTTTCTGTATGGCATCCACATTGAATATCGCAGCCGCTGCTTGAAAACATACTTCAAGCAGGTTCAGAGAAAGATATGATTAGAGACTCTAACATTTTTAGCCTTAAAAAGAGAAATGGGGAGGATATGCTAGTACTTCAGATGCTTAAAATGATATAGGAGGGTTCAAGTGGAGGCTAATGAGCCATCTTCTGGGTTATTTGATTCTTACATAGAGTTGGTGGTTAGAATCAATTACCTAAATGGCTCCTTCCGATTCTATGATTAATTCATGCTGTAAAACTCTAGCTTTCACTATGTCTGCTTCACCCAAGCAGGACAGCTTCCATTTTTCTTTCTTTTCCCTCAATCAGAGTTTAAAAGCAAGACTGAAGAAAAAGAGAATAGTGCTTTCCCCGTTCTGCAATTTGAGGAATATAAGGATGCCCTAAGAGTAAGACCAATGTCTGATAGCTAATGCGGAGATGCCTAGGCCCTTCAAAACTGAAATTAGCATTAAAAAAATACTATTTGGAATATATTTAACCAAAAACACAGGTAAAGTGTCATGTATGAAATAAAGAAACAGGCTTCAAAGGAAAAAAAAATGTGAAAAAAAGTAATTTGTACACTTGTCTAAGATGGTGATTATTCCCCAGACATAACTTGCTTTGAATTCTTGTCTTGAACACATACAAAATCAAATCAAATCCTAATATATTTTATTAAGTTACTCATGCAGTTAAAAGTCCAAATGAATTCGAGACCTTTAATATTTTTTCAAAATTTCCCTGTTGTACAAGGCAGCTTTAGAATGTTCCTTTTCCTTCTCCGTACCCAGAAAACTTTAAAAAAAACCAACACAACCCCCCCCCCAAACCTCCAGCAAATTCCCCCTTTACTATTTGACCTCAAGTGGAAGGAAGTTGTTCTCAATAGCAATAGCACTTAAGACTTATATACCGCTTCACAGTGCTTTACAGCCCTCTTTAAGTGGTTTACAGAGTCAGCATATGGTCCTCAACAATCTGGATCCCCATTTTACCCACCTCGGAAGGATGGAAGGCTGAGTCAATCTTGAGTCTGGTGAGATTCGATCTGCCAAATTGCAGGCAGCCGGCAGGGAGCAGAAGTACCCTGCAGTACTGCATTCTAACCATTGTACCACCATGGCTCAAATGCATATAGATTTCACTTACTAAGAGAAGAACTGATTGCTCTGCAGGTTAACTATGGGCCTGTCTTGGATTAATGGAAATGTAAGCTTGGTTTACTATAGATGCCCTTTACGCGTGCTATCTCACTATTCCAATATTGACTTCAATTCCAATATTCAACAGTGGTTCTCAATCTGTGCTCAATGAACTACTGAGGGGGCAATATAATCACAGGGGGTTCACAAAGACTTGAAGAAATGTTATGATTTGAATCTTGAATTAAGTCTTGGTGGCCTGTGACCATGGTCCTTGGCCACAAAAGGTCCGTGGTGAAGAAAAGGTTGAGAACTCCTGGGCTATTGTGTTACGTGAATATACAGTAAGGTGAATAAGTGAATTTAAATTAAAAATAGTTGAAATATTTCATTTGAAATAAATACCCAACTGCTGCAGCTCAAATGAACTTTGGCAAGCTTCCAACATAAATGATTGTGCAGGAACCAACAAAACAAGCCTGGCCACATGAATTTCGTAGAAGTTAGTTTTAGAAAGATATTAGGATATAGGGAAGAAAAATATCGGGCCGATAGAATAGTTTCAAAGTTGATAGGAAGCAACAGATGTCTTCCTTCCCTAGTAGCTTGCTGATCCAGGTGCTTCACACCTGGAATAAATGACATATTTGGAACACAGCTGAAAAAGAACACACCTTTCATTGCAACCTTGTAGGATGAAAAGGTTCTCCTTTGTCCACTTTTGTTTCAAAGCCTTCCCCAACTGGACCCCACCCATCTTAAGCTATTATAACAAATGAAAAGGAGATGGAACATTTATTTTGTAGGCTAAGAAGTTTGATTGCATTCCATTAATCCATGGACTACAATTAGCTATTCTCTGTCTTCAACATGTGCAAACCACTCATTATTCATTTACTTCTCTAGAAGCTGTTGTTTTTTTTATTATTCCAGACCGTAACAAGAATTTGACTACAGAAAGAAATTTAAGGTCCATCTTTAAGACTACATGATGCGTTTTCCAGTGTAACTTTTCAAGTCTTTTCCATCTGATAACATTAATTAAGCAGTTAGTTAAGTCACTCTGACATGCTATGCAAGTCAGTACTGGGTCCCATTCCAGTAGTGACCTATTATGCCAATTTGCTGAAACATCTAACAGATACCAACAAAAAGTTTACTTTTAAGGAATGCTGTGGGTTGGGATGACATTCCTGGGGAAACAATGGAAGGTTGCATCAAGAAGCAAAAAAGGGCCCTGGCAGTTTATTTAGCCTGAGTCATTCTTTGAGTGGAGGAATGTTAATGAGTCAGGATTTCAGTGATCCAAACTGGTATTGATGTAGAGATTAGGAAAATAACAGCCTGAAGGAGCAGAAAAAAAAGCATTTAAAATGAGCAAAGATATCCACTTCCAGTGGCATCTTCTATACTGAAGCTTAAGCACTACAAGAAACATAAATAAATGCCTCTTCCTCCTTCCCATGTTAGAGATTCTCTAGGGGAGAATCAGTAATAATGTAGATGTTGCAAGAATGTGGGACTTCACTGGCCTTTTTGCTTCAAGTCAGGAGCTCCAAGTTAATTATTTCCCACAGTGAGTTTGAGTTTACTTGGAAGTCAGAATCAAAGTGAAAAAGACTGGAGCATTACCGAAAGCAAAGCAAATCTTCCTAAAGTATACCATCTTAAGTTTGTATAATATAGTGAATACAAGCAGTATGCTAGCCAGATGTAGTACGCCCCACTCAGGTGCCCCTACCTCTGATACCTGCCTAAGACTGCAAAACTGTGTATCAAACATATATCAGTTTATAGTTAGTGAGCTGTGCTTAACCTGGTAGGTCCCAAATTGAAAAGTCCGTTATTATGAAATAGATAACCATCTCTAATAGATTTCAGTAAGAGTCTAAAAGCAAATCTGTAATCACAAAAAATTGTGGCATGGGAATGGTTTGGGCCATACGTGAATATAGAGTTCCTCTATATAACACAAGACCTACATCATCTTGGAGCCAACGCAACCACATATTTAAATGCAGGTAGTCAGATGCATTCCAAAAAGTAATGCAGGATTGGTTTCATATCCATAAATGCTTTTATAGCCCAGACATAAACTGTTCTTATGTACACATTTTGCTAGTGATAACTAGAATATGTAATTCTGAAATAAAGGTTGCAAAGAAAAACTAATTTCAAAAATTGCCAAGTCCACACTCACGCTGTAATCTTAGCCTGGATGATACTAGGCTTTGTTGCCAACTAATCCCACCTGCAAAGGGATGTTGGCATGGAAGGCTGCCAAAGGAAAGGAGATACCTTATAAAGCCTCATCCTTTAACTTCTGTGCATTCATTTGTTGAGGAAAGTACTGGGAGCAAGTTCCATTTCATTTTTTTTCAGGTGTATTCAGATATATTTCATGAATGAGACCTTTTCCAAGCAGCCAGTTTTCCTTCCAATTCCCCCCATCCCATTTCCTTATGGGGCAACTGGGAACAGATAAATAGGACTGGAAAAAATCAAAGATGGCTTTTTAGTGTTTACTGAGCAAAATCCATCCATAAAGAAGTTTCAGCTATAGGCATGTTTACCATTTAGGTCGCTCCCATCTTGTTGTCATTATGGCTTGATTCTAACTAAGAAAATTGTGTTCTGACTGAGATAAGTTGTTAACAACTTGCAAGGTATTCAATTTGGATTGCAAGGTACCATGCCTGTCCATTGGACAATTCTCTGCTACTATTCTCACCCATTTTCCTGAACAAAACTGGGTTTTTTTGGTTTTTGTCTAAATGTGATAAATATGTACACCCATTCAGTTTGGGTAAAAATAAATACATTATGGCTTAGTGAAATAAGCGAACTCTAAGTAATATTATACTGGAATGTGTTGGAGAAAATTTGTAAAAAATCATTTCCATCCCAATTTCACCTTAACATTTTTTTTTCCTTTCCCATTTGGCCCCCAGGGATAAAATTGAGGCTTGCTTTCTCTATTCAAACAAGAAGACACCAGAGTACTTCAATCCACAATATGTATTATATACAGGTAGTCCTTGCCTTACAACCAAAATTGAGCCCAACATTTCTGTTGATAAGTGAACATTTGTTAAGTGAATTTTGCCCACTTTTACGAAGTTACTTGACACAGCTGTTGAGTGAATCAGTACAGTTGTTAAGTTAGTAACATGGTTTTTAAGTGAATCTGGCTTCCCCATTGACTTTGCTTGTCAGAAGATCACAAGAGCTGATTACTGCAATCGTCATAAATATAAGTCGGTTGCCAAGCATCTGAATTTTGATCACATGACCATGGGGTTGCTGAAATGGTCGTGAGTGTGAAAAATGGTCATAAGTAGCTTTTTTCAGTGCCGTTGTAACTTTGAATGGTCACTAAATGAACTGTTGTAAGTCAAGGAT
>JANHFL010008894.1:9907-21464 GCA_032468155.1 Oxyrhabdium leporinum
AGAGTATTGCTTATAAGCTGTAAACCGCCCCGAGTCTTCGGAATGGGGCGGTATATAAATGTGAAAATAAAAATAAACTAGATCTACAGTAGCACTTTATACAGCAAAACAACCAATCACAAAAGGCAAAAGAAACTCTTGATCCTATCATTTTTATTACACCAATCCCAGGCCGATCAATCGTGGTTATTAGAGCCGCCCAATACATCCAGGTGTACAACTACAAAAATGTTTCGCAGATATATATATATATATATTTTAAAATATATATATTTTACTTATTTTGGCTCACCTGTCCATCACAACATCAAGTGTGTCTTTGTACTGATGTGGCCAAGTGCAGGGATTGTATTAACTTCCTGCCTGGTGTGATTGACAGAATCAAGAGGATCTATTCCACTCCCATTTCCCTGCTATACTTTAATTATAGTCTTACATTACATGTGCATCAGCGCAAAGCACTAATTTGAAACAGACTTCAATCCATTGCCTGCCTCTGCAGAAAATGAAAAAAAAACCCAAATGGATGCTGGAAAAATGCTGACAAACTGGCTGGTGTACTTACTCCTTTTTTCCTCTTCTACTAGTTGGAACAGCTCCTTAATTTGGGACTCTCTCAACAAGTAAAAGCTGAAAGCAGAGGTGTCCAAGATTGGCAACTTTTAAGACTTCTGGACGTCAACTCCCAAAATTCCCTAGCTGGCATGGCCAACTGGGGAATTCTAGGATTTGAAATCCATATGTCTTAAAGTTACCAAGGTTGGACATTCCTGGCTTAAAGCCTTCAGCAAATCCAACTGGTTTGGATATTATGCTACTCTTCAGCACTCCTGTTTATAGTAGCTACTAGTGGGAGGAGCCAAACAGCAGCAATTTGCAAGGATACATCACCAGCCTTGTTCCTAAACTCAGCTAGCATCCTCTTTGCGCATAATCATAGCTTCTGTATCTGGTTTCTACGGCAATATAGCTTGTATTGTGTCTGAGTTTATGTAATGGAGTGGGAAAGTGGCGCAGGAAAGAGAGAAGAAAGAGAAAAAGAAATCACTGTACAAAAATACACATCCCCAAGACTGACAGCTAATCTATAAATTATGATTTGCAAAATCCAGCACTGGCATCTGCCCCAGGCTAATTTGGATTTTTAAGTGAAAGCTGGCAGTCTGGAGATTTAACAGGTTTGCATTGAAGTGCAAATAAGTGTTAACACTATCACCTGCATCCCATTACATTTTAGAAAGCTATGTCCACCCTGCGTTATTACAAATTCTTTTCTTCGTGATAAAACCAATCTTTTTATGAGTCCTGCAATGGAATGATTTATATATATTTTTTTTAGAAAACAAAAACAAAGAAACCTGAAATATTTATTTTCTTCCTTTCACAATTCTTCACGTTGATATGATTCAGTAATTGTGTTTTTTTTGGGAGGGGGAGGAGGGAGGAGGGGGTTTGTTTGTTTTTTAATAAAGTTATTGGAGTAATTTGGCTCTGTATATTCCCGATCAATTCTTCCCTCTCAAGGGCACAGTTGAAAAGTGATATCTGAAAAGAGACCCTGATAGACTGCATGGTTAGTCAGCAGCGGAGACAAACAACCTAAATCCAGCACAAATTAGTTCGCCTGCCAGCAATAGTTTTATACAAAGATGTAAATTATGTTGTCAAAATTGGTCGCTTTCTAGCTTGCTGCTCCGCTAACAAGAAACCACTTTGGCTGATAAAGATGAAAACTAAGCTTCTCTCGCTTACAAATTTGCAAATCTGCTTTTTCAGCAGTCTGTTAAGGCACAAACAAACAGCCCAGGATAATTGCTTCCTCTTACTGCAGTGGTATTTTTCTCATCCAATACTATTCCTCGAGATCCTTTTTTTTCCCCATTAAACAAGAAAGGAAAGAAACAACCTGAGCAGAAACTTTTAAAATAATGCCAACCAGGAATGCCAATCTCACTTATTATTTTTTGTTAAAGATTTAAGGTCAGCTTACAGTTGTAATCAGCTGCCTAAACAATATCCAGAGCTGTTATAAACATCACATCGGTCGACTTCTCACTAGCAGTTTAAAAGGGAAGGAGTGAAATTTGCAGGTGCTTAATTACTGGATTAATTAATTCACTTTAACTTAAGACACAACCAGGATCCAAGGGACACTTTAATCCAGGTTTCCCTGGGCATCTTCTGTTTCCTTTCTACCCCTCCCCTTCTTTCTGGGAACCAGAAATCTTGCCTATTAGTACAGAAACACCTCTCTGCTTAATAGTATGCAAGATAAATCTACATCTAACTCTGGTATAAAAATAATAATGCATTATAACTGTAATTATACTCGGTGTAAGCCAAATAAATAAATTACAAACACCCTTTAAAGTTGTTAGTCACACTATTTGCTTTAAAATTAATTGCGGGCGCTCCTGAATGCTTTATTGCAGTTCCAAAGTTGTATATTTGAGAGAACAGTACAGATGATTCCTGTTTATTTGTTAAATTAAAGCTTTGTTGATAAAATTACAGTTTAATTAATATTATGGGTACTGTATAGCAAAACAGCTTACCTTGGGCATAATTTATTTCCAAACACATGTCTCGGCACAGACCTATTAGAGCTCTAAGGCAGCTAATATAAAATATATTCGTCCTTTGCTGGCATTTTTCTAAATAGCAGTTCTCTAAATCAATATTATTCACTTGGTATTTTTAAAAGCAGTGTATCTTAATAATTACATAGCATTAGAGTAGGCAATAATTTCACTTGCTAAGCATATTAAATTTAGCAAACCATCAGTCAAAGGAATTGTTGTTCTTTGGAATTCTTAAGCAGTGAGCGAATGAGTTTGGGATCATGTTACTTTGGTATAAATGTCACATATAGTTTAAGAGCATGTGTGTGATTCCCCAAGCAAGCCCTGTGCCATATATCTTTATTAGTTTCAGTGGTCAGTGCAGTGACCAGTTGTTTATTCTCATTACTCAAGACAAGGTGAACTATTTGGCACAGCATTTACAGCTCAAAAGGTATGACTTTGCAGAAAATAAAAATTGTGCACAAGGAGAGCAGCACGCGCACAAAAAGTGATGCCATTGGAAGGGTTTAAGATTAGTCCACAGTTGTTTCCAGGTGCGTCAAAACCACACAGTGTTGCCCATTTCTTTCTTATTCGTAATGAAGAGACTGACCTCCAGGGTCAGGAACAGGAGTAACTGTACTGCATCTTATTAATACTTGTATCATTCTTGGGTTCCCAATTAGCTCTGTCTTCTCAATGCTGGATCTGACTATAACAGCACAACAGAGCTGTAAGGGACCTTGGAGGTCTTCCAGTCCAACCCCCTGATAAGGAAGGAAGCCCTATACCATTTCGAACAAATGGTTATCCAAACTTTTCTTTAAAACCTCCAGTGTTGGAGCACCCAAAACTTCTGGAGGCAAGTTGTTCCACTTATTAATTCTTCTAAAGGTCAAGAAATTTCTCCTTAGTTCTAAGTTGGTTCGCTCCTTGAGTAGTTTCCATCCATTGCTTCTTGGCGCTTTGGAGAATAGTTTGACCCCCTTCTTCTTTGTGGCAGCCCCCTAGATATTGGAACACTGCTATCATGTCATTCCTAGACCTTCTTTTCATTAAACTAGACATACCCAATTCCTGTAATCATTGTTCTTCATACATTTTAGCCTCCAGCCCCCTAATCATCTTTGTTGCTCTTCTCTGCACTCCTTCCAAAGCCTCAACATCTCTTTTTTTTTTTTACATTATGGTGACCAAAACTAGATGCACTGTTCCAAGTGTAGCCTTGCTAATGCATTGTAAAGCAGTACTAACACTTTATGTTATCCCTCTATTAATGCAAAACAATACTTGAAGATATGCTTCCTTCCATTAAGCCTATAATTAATCTGGAAAACAGACTGGGATGTACTAGTTTCTTCAAGATGGTATTATGCCGGGGCATGATATTCACCACCTCACTGAACTGCACAAAGCCTTAGAGGAATAGCATGTGCTATTTGGTGTAAATTCCAAAATGCATTGCTTTCCCCCTCTTTTTTTTTCCCATTCAAAAAGAATGAAAATCTTTGAGAATACGAACATGGCGGTTGGGAGCCAAGAAGCAGACCCAAACTGCCTCATAATTCTCCAGTTAATTTACAATTATTACCGAATATAGACCGGTGGTTGGCAATCATGCCACACAGAACAAAGGGCAAATCTATTTTGGCAATAAGTCAGCATGACTAGCCCACATCAACTTTTACGACCCTGCTGCATTACACTCAGGTGTCATGTTACAACCCCATCTTCCAGTTCTGATTTAAGATGCCAGCTGCCACATCACAACTGCAAGTCTACAGTCAATCAACTGAAAGAACAAACACAGAAGAATTAGTGTATCATAGAAAGGGTACCTCATACCAACACACTTATCAATTCCCACAACATCTCAGGAAGGCCTCCTGCCACTCACCAATCTTGTCATTCAGTTCTAAACAACCTTCTCAGAGTGCCTATGTGAAGAAGTATCTGATCAATCCCTAGAAAAAGCAATCCATATTTTTCACCCATTTTGCATCCAACCAAGCTATCAAAAAAGGCCATGGAATAGGATTTTATTTTATTTATTTTTTTGCCTCCAGAAGGAAAGTAGAAACTAATTGCTTGAAGTGCTCTCTAAGGCACTACCGGAGGCAGTGGTTTGACTTCTCCTAGAAAAGAAAAATAGAAAAAGACTCTCATCTTACTCAGATACAGATACAGATTAACAGAGTTGGAAGGGACCTTGTAAGTCATCTAGTTCGACCCCTACCCAATCAGACCCAACACCATTTTTGACAAATGGCAGTCCAGTCTCTTCTTGAAAGCCTCCAGTGATGAAGCTCCCACAACTTCTGAAGGCAACTTAAGTTCCATGGGTTGATTGTTCTCCCTGTCAGAAAATTTATCCTTATTTCCAGGTTGAATCTCTCCTTGATCAGTTTCCATCCGTTATTCTTTGTCGGACTTCAAAGGTGCTTTGGAAAACAGGTTGACCCCCTCCTCTCTGGGGCAGCCCCTGAAGTATTGGAAGACTGCTATCCTGTCTCCCCTGGTCCTTCTCTTCACTAGACTAGCCATGCCCAGTTCCTGCAACCGTTCATTGTATGTTTCAGCCTCCAGTCCCCTAATCATCTTGGTTGTTCTTCTCTGCACTCTTTCTAGAGTCTCAATATCTTTTTTATAGTGTGGTGTCCAAAATTGGATTCTAGGTGTAGTCTTACTAAGACTTTATAGAGTGGTATTAGTACCTCACTTGATCTTGATTGTATCCCCCTGTTAATATAACAGGGTTGCATTGGCTTTTTTTGTCTGCCACCGCACACTGTTGGCTCATATTTAATTGGTCCAAGATCCCTCTCACAGTTACTGCTATTAAGTCTAGTTTCACCCAGTCTATATGTGTACTTTTGGTTTTTCTTGCCTAATTGTAAGACTTTACTTTTCTCTACACTGAATTTCATTTTGTTAGATAGATGTCTGGGCTGCATTGCTACTGACATACAGTGGAAGTACAAATTTGGAGGGGTATTTTGGCTATGGTGTCCAGGGCCAGTGGGAGAGGTTTCCATGCTGATTTTGTATTTTGAGAAGAAATTTGATCATAAATGAACAACAATGCTAATTGTTTTGTTAAATACATTTTGGTTATTTGCTAGCAAGCTTGCATTGTTTTCTTTTAATATGCAAAACTCCATTAAAGTTGTTTCTAGAATACCAGGCTTGCCTGCAAGCCATAATCCTTGCTGCATTTCTAAAAACATGTTATTGTGAAGCATAAAATTAAACCCAAATCATTGCAAATCTTTAGGTAGGATCTCGTGTGTGTCTGAGTTCCATCCTGAATATTAACCCGGTTCACCTTACGTAAATATGAAATAAGCATTTTATAGAATTCAGATTTCCATAGACAGTTATGCCGGTAAAATGAAGTATCCATGTAAGAGACAAGAAAATAGTGAATGTTCTTCTTTGGAAATAATGTAATTTTAGCAGCAGAATGTAAATTATAGGTATTTTAGCTCTGGCAAGTTTCCCCCGGGGTATTTGCAAAGTAAATATTAACAACTTGTTTAAATGAAGTAGGTCATTATTCATTTCACCTATTCTTAAAAAAATCTATTCCAATTAACAGCAGGCCTCTTTTTCTTACCTCTTACCCTGATTCAGTTTCTGTACACAGTTATTTTAATCAAGCATAAAATTTAGCATGGGATAAATTTAGCTTCAATAAATTAGGTGTCATTCCAATCTTTTCTGGCAAGCATTATCCTTTATCCTATATCTAAACATCTCATTACATTCTGAATTTACTGAAATCTGAATTAACCCAAGGCAGGAGTTAAACTCTGGGAGTCTAGAAAAGGACACCAATTCCTTTCATTTGGTGAGAACAAGTATGCTGGGACCTGCAGGGATGTTTCTGCTTATTCTAAAGAATAGTCCTCTTCATGAACATTCCATGACTTTTCACTGTGGGAAGATGAAGCACTAGTGCACAGCTCTTATGGTAGGTTTGGTCAGCCTCCATGGTAAGCCCCATGGCTCCTAGGCTGCCAGATCATTTGCTGAGTACACCCTGGGAATCACACAAAGCTTCGGTTTGATATGTAGAGAATCAAATTCAATACCGTGTTCTTTCAGTAAGATCAAATCCTTCATTCTGCTCTAATGTTCATGAAGGAATTATCTTAGAGAAGAAACAATCTCATGGAAAGCGTATTAATATTGAACAATATAGATTTTTTTCTGACTTTTGTTTTTTTATATGTTTTAGTTTTTTAAAATCACATTTTATGCTTTTTAACCTGGTACAACTTTTGTTGATATAGTTTTTAGCTTTTCAAAAACATATTAATCTTAATAATGGACATGTTGCTTCTTGCAGAATAAAAGCCTATTAAATTCAGCAACTTGATACATCTGGTTGCTTATGAATAATATTCTGGAAAACCCACTATTAATTCCTAGCAACATATATTTAGAACTGTACTACCTTTATTCTTGGACTTTGTTACAGTCATGTCTAGTTTACTTTCTTGAGTGGTGCATTGGCTTAGAGGTGGAGCTCTTGCCTCACGATCAGGAGGCTGTGAGTTTGATCCTAGGTAGCAGCAGATATTTCTCTTTCTGGGCACAATGAGTAATTATCTGCTGCGAACTCTGCATTGGTGACAGGAAGGGCATCTGGTCAGTAAACACTCAGTTCCATTCAGTTGCCCTGACTCCACCCCGATGTAAGGGATTATGGGACCGTTAAAAGACCAAAAAAAAAATATTATAGTTTATTTTCTATGAGTCTATTGTACCTCACATTTTCTAAATATCTAAGTTGATGGCCACATCTTGTACACATGTTGAACATTATGTGCAATTTGTCAGTTTCACACTTTATGGATGAGTTATTTTTGATATGATCCCACATTTGGTTCCCTGTATAAAAATATTCCTAATTTTGCATTATAATTATAATATTAAATGGCATTGGACATTTATAGCAATAGCACTTAGACTTATATACTGCTTCATAGTGCTTTACAGCCCTCTCTAAGCAGTTTCCAGAGTCAGCATTCAGATCTGGGTCCTCCTTTTACCAACCTGGAAGGATGGAAGGCTGAGTCAACCTTGAGCCGGTGAGACTTGAACTGCTGAACTGCTACCACTCGACAGTCAGCAGAAATAGCCTGCAGTACTGCACTCTAACCACTGTGCCACCGTGGCTCTTATGTTGTCATATTACTGTCAAGGTAGGAAATAACTCCCTGTAGCTACTGCTATTGGTAATAATTATAATAACAAAATAAAATGTCATAACATGAAGGCTGATGGCTGACTTTCATAGGGTCTTTAATATTCAAAGAGCCAATCTGCTGTAGTGGTTAAGACACCAGATTAGGAACTGGAGGACTGGAAGTTCTAGTCCCACCTTAGGCACAAAGTTAGCTGAGCCAACTTGGCCAGCGGCTCTCCATCAACCTTAGAAAATAGGCAAGGGCAAGCCACTTCTTCGCATCTTGCCAAGAAAACTCCAGGAAGTTGCTGGGAGTAAAAAATTGACTCAACGGTGCGGGCGCACATAAAGGCAAACACAGGCACATGCACAAACCTTTCTCACAAAGAAACACACACACACAAACACTAATATTCAGGGAAATCAGCACAATCCTCAATTCTCTCTCAATTTCTGTATATTATTATTAATTGAAAACCTATTCAACTTTTTTTCTTACTGTGACAACTTTGAGGGCAATTAAGAAACAGTTTTTGTCCAACTCAATACTTTCAGAAAGCTGTTTTTCCCCTATTAATACCTTGGGTTGGAAAATGCAGCCTTTTTAGATGATCTCTTCTTAGAATCGCTTACCTTCTGCACTAAATAAATAATTAAATGAAGAAAAGCTTCTCTGCTCAGTTTATCAATCCATTTTAGTGCAATAATATCCCACTTTATTAAATTATGATCACCCTGGAAAAGATAAGTAAACCCAGAGAACATTTTTACATACTTTAAACATTTTTAGGAGATACAAAAGTAAGATATGAAATGAGAACCTTCTGAACTGTGCATGGTTGAGCTTGATTGTGATTCATTTCATTTTGTTTATTTTGAAATGGGGATTACAAGCATTGGAATTTTTTTTCTCTCATACGTTTACAGTAAAGGATTGTATAGGAAAGTTAGTATTGCTGGTTCCGGTCAGAATAAACAAGTGAATATATCAGTTAGCAAAATCTATGTAAAGGAAGACATACATTTATATATAAAAATGTGTATAGAAAAGATAAAATGCCTATTGTCTTAACTCTAGACAAAGAGACACCTGTTTAATAATAAATAAGGAAGTTTGCTGTCATTTTAGGATAAGGAAACATCTGTTTTAAGAGAATATGGAAGGAAGGATTGTACAAGAGGAAAGGTTTTCATGCTGATACAGCAGAAACTACTGTAATAAGCTAGCCCATAATTCCTTTGACTCTCCATTCATCATCTAGTGATTTCTATTAAATTCCTGCCTTGGAATGAGTCTCATGTGCAAAGATCAGCTGTACGCACACATACACATATACTCAAAGGAAGCAAAAGTATTATCTACTGCTTTTTATATATTACGTCCAAAGGAAGTTATCTTCTTGCTTTTCTGTGGTACTCTGCATCTCATTCATATGGGATGGATATATTTTGTACAATTGTGGAAATTAGTTTACATACACATTGAAGTTTACATACACATTAGTTAACATACACATTGAAGACTATGGTATGTGTCAATATGCTTTACAGTACTTTTCTTCAATTATAGAAGGAGGGAAGGAAGGAAAATGGAGTGAGTGAGTGAGTGAGTGAGTGAGTGAGTGAAGGAAGGAAGGAGGAAGGAAGGAAGGAAGGAAGGAAGGAAGGAAGGAAGGAAGGAAGGAAGGAAGGAAGGAAGGAAGACTTAGAAGCATCTTTTTGGTACTTTTGGATAGGAAGGAAAGAAGAATAAGCTGGTGTCTCCTATGTTTGATTTTTTTTCTTTTTATGATTCTGTAATTCCTTTTATTGGGGTGGAGTTGGGGCAACTGAATGGGGCTGAGTGTTTGTTGGCCTTCCTGACACCTACACAGAGTTCACAGTAGCTATTTTCTCTTTGCACCCTGATAGAGAAGCATCTGTCACTGCCTAGGATTGAATTCTCAACCTTCTGAGTGGGAGGTGAGTGTCTTCACATGTAGGCCACAGCACCACTTCCTCTGTTTGATACTTAAATATTTGTAATAATATATTTGGTTTCATCCTGTTATGTTTAGTAGTGTTTTCCTTCCCCTTAATGCCTGTTGCTTTAATATCACCTTTTAATGAGAAGTTCAAGACTGCATTCTTCAAATTCTGAGAATTTTAACTTCCTCCCTGATATTCATAGCAACCCTCCCAACATGTCTGCACACTACAACAAATTCTGAAACTTTTAACTACTACTGTTGCTGTTTTGTACCTATTTCAGCATCCAAAGAGAGTGAGCTTTTATCATATTGCAAATCATGCTGAACTTCTGAGTAATCTTGAATTTAAAACAACACAGAAATAGACAGAAATATTGCTACCAAATATCAACAGGTGACAATTCTAATTCTGCCCTTTTCAGGCTTAGATGTTTAGCATTAAGTACTTGAATGCTGTGGTTTTAGCTTTAGCTTTAACATTTAGCTCCGAAATATTCAGCAGAGCAAAAGATTGGTTGGTTGACTTTGTCTCCTGACAATGGAGACAATCACTTGCATTATCTGCTGGGAAAACACTGGTTATAGCTTTGTAATGTTTAATGCGCCAAGATTTGCATTTATTACTTGTTATTAACATTACAATATCTGATTGTTTTGAGCTGGTTGGTTGTTATATGCTCTGTTGAAGATATAATATAAAAATGGAGAAGGCTCAGAAAGGAGATATAGTAATAATTTGAAGGAGATTCAGTCTAAATCACTTACCACACCACCATATAGGCCCTTCCTGATGCTTTGTATTATTAGTCCCCTAGTTTTTCCCTTGTAAAATATATGAGAAGAGGCATAGGTATCTGCAGGAGAAATGAAGAAGCAAAGGGCACCAGAAATTATTATTTCCACTCTTTACTAATATCCTGGTTGGTCTGATTTGTTTTATCTCAAGATGTTATTATCTCATCAATCTGATCTTATTTCCTTGACCGCAGCCAAGTACTGTTCTATAGTCTGCACAGTACGCTGTATTATTAACTTTAACCTTTTCGAGATATTTTTCAATAACTGCATTTCCGCCTTTCTCTTAATTAATTGTGACTCGTGTGTTTTATTTGCTGACCTATGACTGAATAAAGATTGATTTCATTTGATTTGAAGCAAGGGGGCAAATGATAAAATGTGCATTGTGATATTGCAGTGCAAACCGGATGACCTACGTTCTTTTGTCCTCTGTTAGGAGACATGAAAAAAAGAAAAGATCAAAGTTTGCATCATGACATTATAAGAGTCATAGTGGTGCAGTGGTTAGAATGCAGTATTGCAGGCTAATTCTGCTGACTTCCAGCAGTTCGAATCTCACCAGACTCAAGGTTGACTCAGCCTTCCATCCTTCCGAGGTCAATAAAATGAGGACCCAGATTATAGGGGGCAATATGCTGATTCTGTAAATCACTTAAAGAGGACACTATGAAGCGGTGTATAAGTCTGAGTGCTATTGCTAAGTGCTATAATCTGTGTCAACTTTTTCCATGCAGTTTTTACTGGATGTTGAAGGAAAGAAGGCATCTGATATCACAGAAGAGGACTTGAAATGCTTTGCTTTTCTAAATCTGAGCTCAAAGTTAACAATATTTTTATATTAAACTAAGATAGTCACTACGTCCCCCTGCCCACATCTTCCTGGAAGGATGTTTCAGTTGATCAATGGCATATCAAATAGATATGAAATAGGAGACTTTCTATTAAAGGATTTTATTTTTTATTTTTTATTTTATTTTTTACATTTATATACCGCCCCATTCCGAAGACTCGGGGCGGTTTACAGCTTATAA
>JANHFL010008894.1:25976-36228 GCA_032468155.1 Oxyrhabdium leporinum
TTCTTCTTCTTCTTCTTCTTCTTCTTCTTCTTCTTCTTCTTCTTCTTCTTCTTCTTCTTCTTCTTCTTCTTCCCTTAATTTACAATCAGTCTGAATGTGGCCAAAGAAGGTGGGCATATTTTGAAAAACTGAGATATATAAATTAATATTTAATCAAGTTGATAGGAATATTTATTCAGTTTTGGGCAGTTGCCATTGAGACACATCTAAGAGATCCACAAGAAGAATATAAATGCCCTTAACAAAGCAAAACATATATTGTGAAATATACTTTTGTCTGGTGGTGGAATGCTGCTGCTTGAACAACTGTTTCTGTGAGCATGTGCTTCACTTTTGCCCCCTCTGAGGATGACCACCCTGATGAGAAATAATTCAATAGGAGGCAGAAGTATATTCAAAATATACATTTTGCTTATATTTTGAAATATATTTCCAGAAGTAGTTACTTAGTCATGGAACCAAGTAGCTTTACAGATCCTGAGAAGAAAAAGTAATGTTATTGTGAACAGGAATTCCTGGTAGAGTCACCATTGCTGGCAGATAAAAAGAGGACCACTGAAGCTAAGAGCTAACTACAATGGTTATGAGGACAGGTGGGAGGGAATCCAATTTGCCTAAGAGAAGGAACCTCAACTTCAAACCTGGAAGTAGTCAATGACAAACTTTTTTAATACTGTCACGAAGAAAATTATGTGGGCATAAGTAAAGCACCAATTGAACAGTATGGTGGCCTGGTGGCGAAGATGTTCGCCTCCGACTTGGAAGATTGAAAGTTCAATCCTAGGTGGCAGCAGATGTTTCTCTCCTAGGGTGCAATGAAAAAATACCTGCTGTGAACTGCCTGTAGGAGTCAGGAAGGGCATCTGGTCAGAAAATACTCAGCATCATCCAATAACTCCAACTCTACCCTTAATAGAGACTACGGGGTTGTAAAAAGGTGAGTTTTTCTAAGTAACACCCTGAATAAATTTGGGTGTCAGATGATGAGACTCTCATATTTAAAAGGCACTCTTCAAGTTGCTAGTAAAACTATTAAAGTTTCTTAAGTTGATCTGGAGTAATGATATGGCTAAACCGCAGTTGGTCTTAATCAAGTACTTAATCAAGTACTGATAGAAGAGTCTTTTGTTTCATAGGGACACATGGAATGGGTACATAGAATTGAGAAGCATAATAAAAAAATGAAATTGTCAGTATGGAGATAAAACATTCTAGATTGGACATTTTAGAAATAAATGAACCACAATTAGCAGACCATATAAATGAAGCAAATTAAGTGGGCCGTAATAGGCTATGTTAGATTATTTTATGATGTAATAGTCAAAATATGAGACCATGCTAAAAATAATGGAGAGACAATACTCAAATCAGATATCATTGAATATGTGGCTGGCTCTAACTCAATAAACAACAGATTCATGTCTATTAGAATTATCTATTAAATTCAGCTTTACACAATAAAACCTACTAAGGTGTAATGGTGAGTGCTACTCAAAAATGGCAAGAGGTTCAAGATGCTATTAAAAAAAAAATACATTGTATTACTAAGAGGGGATTGAAATGGAGAAGTTGTAGAAATGAAAGAACATGGAATTATGAGATTATTTGAACTATTTTTTGCAAAAGTATGTTTTACAATTCCTGCATTAAGCAACATGTACATCACCCGATGCACAATATTGGAATAAAACTGATTGCACAGTAGAAAACAGTAGATAGAAAAGTGCAATATTATTAGGATATTATCATCCAGGGCTAGATTGTGGAACACACCATGAATAAAGGAAAGAAGAAGTGCCAGCAAGGTTTGATTTGGAGGACATACTATAGGAATATGAGATCAATGAAAGAAGCAGTTCAGTGAAGAAAATTTGAGATGTGGGCAAAGATAAGAGAAAATCAAAGTGGGGAGATATTTCCAAAATGTCACAGAAGAAAAGAGCTTAGAACAAGCTATCTTATTAGCTAACAAAAGTTAGAAGAAAATCTTCACAACAATGGTGGAAGATGAGTGAACATGAACACCTAATATCAAAGAAGAAACAACTAAGAAGGAAGGAAGGTTCAGTCAAGAATAATAGCAAATATGCTGAAATACTAATACCAGTGTGTGTTCGTGTGTTTGTGTGTATTACTGCATTTATAATACACTTATAATTCAGATTTCTAGAGTCATCAACTCATACATGACTCTGGACAACTTACAAGGTTAAAAAGAGGAATATGCATACATTACAATAGGAATAGAAATGGCCATGCCATGGTGGAGAAGGGAAACAAACAATAATTAACAAATGACTTACAATCAGTAAAGGGCTTGCATATGGTAATGTCCAGCTCCTTTGAAGAGAGACATATCTTCAGGAAGACCAAGTCGGAGTCAGCAAGACATTTGTAAACAGGGTATAGAATAGATAGATAGAATATATTCAGAGATCAATTCAACTAGAAAGCAAGAGATAATAGGCAAGAAACCTGCTCTCTAATAGGAAAGCACCAGATGGACGTGAAATAGTGACATATTAAAAGCTGAAGGAGAAATGGCAGCTAAAGTGGTAAGGCCTCCATATAAACAGATAGGGAATAAAACTGTATGGCCTAGAGTGTGGAAAAGATCAATATCTACCCAACGAGTGATGCAAATGAGCATGTTAGTGACAGAATCATTGCACTCATTGCTCAAGCAAATAAAGTTATGCTTGTTATTTTGCAAAGAAGATAAGAGACATAAAGAAATAAAAGATAATTGATCAGGCAGATTTCATTAAGGGCAGAGAAATCTGTTTGATAGCTTACGTAACATAGATAAAGGAGAGAGCAAGAAAATATGAGCAAGAGCAAGAAAATACCATTATTTATTGATTACAGAATAGCCTTTGATTCTCTAGTTCTTGCCAGAATGTGGAATCCATAGAAGATAATATTTGCAGCTCAGGGTTGAACTGTGGAGTCCTTGATGCTCTCTGAGCTTGATTGTTTTCTTACAGATGTTTCATTTCCCAACTACGGTAGGTAGCATCATCATCAGAAGGGAGTGGGGTTGGTTCACATTTTATATACTAGTGACTTGTGTTATCAGTATTGTGGGTAGTTCCTTAATGGACCTGTTGTTTACTGTTCCTTGATGGGCCTGTTGTTTACTGTTGGCTTTTTGTTATTGTTTGTTATTGTTTATTTGTAATATCATTTATTTCTTGATCATTGATCTAATGCTAATCTTGGTATTAATTCTACTCATCTGGGTGTTGACTGCTGATAAAGACCTGTTTTAGTTTTTGCTCTGTTTTTATTTATTTGCTTCTTCCCTTTATTATCTTTACAAATAACTTAGGATAGAAAACATATCCAATGCACCTTCCTCTTCCCACAACAACAACCCTGTGAGGTGAGTTGGGCTGAGAGAAAATGACTGACCCAAACTCATCCGTCTGGTTTTTTTGGCTAAGATAGGATTTGAACTCATAGCCTCCTGCTTTCTAGCATAAATAGAAAGAGGAACAGGTATTAGTTCTGTCTGTAGAGATTCTCAGTCATGGTGGTCCCAAAGATGCTTCCCCCACCCCCCAAAGACAACTGGATTTTCTTTGTTTTTTCTTGAAGATGTTTTGCTTCTCATCCAAGAAGCTTAAAGGGGAAAAAAAGAAAGAAAGTCCAGTTTCCTTTAAAAAAAAGAACCCTTGGGGTATTAGTTATGTTTGCCACCTTGAGTTATTTATAAAAATAATAAAGGCAAGATTTAAAAAAATATCTTAAAAATGTTTTTATATTAATCAAATATCTAGCAAGTTCAATCTAAGTCAAGCCAGTCAAAGGGGACATAAGAGACTAAGAGCATACTTTCAGGGTCCAAAGAGAGGACAGATCAAAGCAGGTGGGCAGATATTATGGGAGACAGGTGGTCCCTCAAGTAACCCAGGCTGTATGCCAAATTTTTCATTTGTCACCTTTTAAAAGAATTCTAATGGAAGTAGATCTTTAGAAAGATTTCGGCAGTTTTGATATTTCAGTGACAAATGAAGTGAGAATCCAAATCACACTAAATTCTCCAACGAATAACAGATGCCTGGTGAGTTGTTCACCCCTGTCTTATACACAGGAGAATAAGAAACAGTGTAGCTGAACTAAAAGAAAAATAATTAGGAACGAAAATATATTTTTTCATGCGTGTATACAAACTGGGAAAAGAAAAAGACATACATGCATTTACAATAAAATAAATGTTAGAAAAGCAAGCAGCACAATATTAAAAAAAAATATTTTCGCTCCAGGAAGGAGTGTTGGATGGAAAAATCCATCTGGTTCATTTCCAAGCTGGGAGAAAGATGATGGAAACAACATGGAGGCTGATTGGAAAGAAAGGTTTATTGATGAAGCAGAACCATCAGGGTTTGTGGTTCTGGTGAAGCTGACCCAATGGTTGAATGAGTGGATGGATGGATCTTTATAGGTTTCTGTGACTTTTTGTATTCTGAAAAGGCGTTGGGCAATTCCTATTGTGGCTAATGGCTTTCGTCCCGTGTTGGATCTTGGGTGAAGGGCTGCTTTCTAAATCCTACTATTCTGCCTTCCTTAGCCATCAAACTTTGTTGCAAGGACTTTCAAAATATCCTGTCTTGAATAGATTACCAAATCTGCATTTCCAAAAGCTGGCCTCCGCAGGGAGTCTGGTGCTGGTTTCTGCCTCCCTTAACATTTTTCCCCCATTTCTCCTTTAGGGGCAATATTCTACCCTGTCTTTTTTTAATATTTCCCAAAATATTTCAGTCTTCTGTGGTGGGTGTGGGGGCTTTCCACAGGAGAAAAAAGGGAAAACAGTGTCCAGAGATACGTGGTTTAAGAGTTCTTAAAAGGCAATTATGACTGAAATGAGTAAAGAAACCAGGGACATAAAAATTCAAGACAATACAAAAATGCTGCAACTTTTCCATTATGGTGAAACATTCCTGTCCACTTATCCTTTCCTGGCCTGTCATGTCTGGTATTTTGATTTCATTTAATTATGTAGTACTGAAGACATCCCTCCCCCAACTATTTTGTACATGAGTTCAAATGCAAGTGCTCGTAAGGCTCATTGGGTTTTGTAATGATGATACATGATAAGGATGGACATAAACTGTTTGTTTTCTAAAATCTTCTTTCTGTTAATATCAACAATTAATATCAATACAGTTCAAGGGTATAAAATTAGTTTTTCCATAACACGTAACCACTTGGAGTTGGAAAGAATTAAAATTAGGCATTTCTGACTTACAGTTCATTCATTCAATTAAATAAAAATCCTTGGTTTTCATTGTTTTTGGAGTAACAGAAAATGTATTGTTATTTTATGGGCTTCTACTGTGAGTCATGGCTGATTAAAGATCTCTCCATGAACGAGTAGAAACAATGACTGCTGTGAAGAATCAAAGACTGGAGAGTTGACTAGCCCTTCTAAATCAGAGGTATCAAACTCATGGCCCACGGGCCGGATGCGTCATGTGCTGGTCCCACCCCGGCCCGGTTTAGAGAAAGGGAAAAAAGTTCCAATACATCACACGATGATGCCGTGATGCTGCGAGTTTGACATCCCTGTTCTAGATTCTCTAGAGCAGGGGTTTCAAACTCACAGTGTCACATTGTCACGTGATGTATCGTGACTTTTTTCCCCCTTTGCTAAAATGGGTGTGGGTGTGGTCAGCGTGTGATGCATCTGGCCTGGGGGCGGCAAGTTTGACACTCCTGCTCTAGAAAATGGGAGATTGCCCATGAATGCTAAGAATGGCAGCATCTCACGAGGAGACTATAAAACAGCCAGCCAAACTCACTTTTTTAATGACATTTGGAAACGTTCAATTTAACAACTTTATGGATACTAGAGACCTTCAAAACAGTGAGCATTTTTGGGGAAGCTGGCAGAGAAGATTGCAAAAGCTGATCACATGTTCTCAAGGAACTTAACCAGTTGTAAATGCAAAGAGATGTCAAGTGCCTAAAATGTGGTCATGTGATCAGGAGGACAGTGTGGGTTTGTGTGTGTGTGTGTGTGTGTGTGTGTGTGTGACAGAAAGATAGGCTAGAAGTGTTTTATGGGCCACAAAGCCCCCATTCAAAGGCCGTAGTGATTACGAACAGTTATTAAACAACATTCATAAATGGAGGATTGCCTTTACAGATAAAACCTGGACTATGGGGAGAAGGATTTTTTTTTTATTTGTAATTTTAAAAGAGGATGAAAACTTATTATATCAGTTTATGCTCGGTGTGAGGAAGTTTGGAAACCACTTGTTTTTATTATCTTGTCTTTCCCTTCTAATTTTTTTTCTTTTTCTTTTATTGTTTTTCTCACCCTACTGAATTTTCCTTTCCTTTTTCTTTTTTTTCTACTTGCATTATTTTTTTACTATGTTTATTAAAAACTTCAAGAAAATTATTTTTAAAAAATAAAAAAAAATCTTATTATTTCTCGTTTCTGCTATTGTTTTTACATCTGTGAATGCTGGTTCCCTCTGAGTGACATCCTATACGTAATGGATGCTCCTGAACTTTCTTTAGAAGCTTCCTAGCTTTTTGCATACTAATATGTCTGGATGGTATTTCAAATAATGCCTTAGATAAATGCAGAGAATAAAGTCGGTGGCAGTTCTATAATATCTCATTAGAAGCAGGCAAAACACATGTATCTATGAAAGTAGCTTCAAGCACAGTGGCAAATTGAATCAGAAATACACACTTACTGAGAAAATTGTGTTTGATCTCCTTAACTATCATCCATGGTGCACTGCAGTAAAAGCATGTCTTCCCCCTGAATTATTTCAGCTTGTAGAACTGAAGATTGAAGAAGAGAAATAACAAACAAGAAAGGAAGCAAAGCAAAGCAATTTGTCTCATTCACTTAGATAAATTTGATAAATGCTGTCTTGCTGGACAACAGAATATTTCAGCCATCCAAAGAAGAGAATCTATGGCATCTACTGTATTTGTACTACTTTTCATACAGCAAGAATTCCAAACAGAGGGGCTAAGTGTATTTTAGAAATAATAAACACTTATTTCTGGTTGTTTTGGAAAATCAAGCTTACTGAAGATACACTGATATGAATGAGAACAAGGGTGGTCTCGTTTTTAAAATATTAGACCATTACAGGGAAGGCTCAGCTTCCAGCCCACCCACAGTTAGGAAAGCTCATTTGGTGATTTGGGCTACTCATTGTCTGATCCCAATATACTTCGCACATTTATTGTTGTTAAATTCTCTTGAGTTTCTTAAAGTGCCATAACAACAACAATCACAACAAATTAGCAAGAATGGTTCAGTGGAATCTCTGCAAGAAATATCATTAGCCTGCAAACAAGAGCTTTTGGGACAGCAAATAGACAAAATCATAGAAAATGAAGAAGCTAAAGTACTCTGGGACTTTAGAACTCAAACAGGCAGACACTTGGCATGTAATACCCCGCCCTTAACAATTGTGGATAAGAAAGACAAAAAAGTCTAGATAGTGGATGTGGCAACATCTGGAGACAGCAGAAGAGAGGAGAAAGAACTGGAGAAAATCACAAAATGAAAAGACCTGCAAATATAGTAGAACATCTGTGGCAAAAGAAAGCAAAGGTAGTATCAACACTAATAGGCATTGTGGGTACAATCCCCAAGCATCTGGAGCATGACTCGAACACCAAAGATAAAATCACCATCCGTCAGTTACAAAAGGCATCTTTATTTGGAACAGCTTACGTTCTGTGATGATACCTTTAATACCATCAAACCTCTGCTTATTCCAGGTTCTTGGTAAGGACTTGATAGATGGGTAAAAATAACACATCCAGTCTTTTGAACTGCTGCATGGGCAGGAGCTAGGAACAAGCAATGGGAGCTCATTCCATCTCGCGGAGCCGGGCTCAAACTGTCGGAGAGCAGACTGCATTTCTGATTGGCATCAGCATCATTAAGAGGTGAAAATTGAAATTGAAAAGTTGTGGCATAAACTGTCTGCGGTGGTGCCAGTAGTTAGTGCCATGCTGGATGCCATACCAAAACAATCTTGGACAGCACTTAGAAAATCTGCACATTGACAAAAATCCCATCTGTCAATTATGTAAAGCTGCTTGGATCTCCATATACTGGTGTGACTTCACATTTTTGTCAACAAATATTAATAATATAATAAAGTAAAACTCAAGATTTGCACACCTTTGTAAGTTGCTTTGATTGGTTCTAATAAAAGTATTACCCAGCTGTTATTCTGAGTGGATTTTAGAAGAGAAACATGGTGGCATAACTGGCACTTCTGATACATATAGGAGTATGCTCTTTTATTTTAGAAAGAGAAATATATCCTGGGAGAGTGAACAAAGCAAGGTCAGAGAGCACCAAGGACCCTTCATTTTCCATCCCAAGCTACAAATATTCTCCTTTGTTAGAGTGAACAAAATCTAGCACTTGCAATAATTTGGGATAGTGAGAGATATGTCACATACACAGATTCTACAACACAACAGAAAACTTACTTAAGGGAAAACAAATAAAACTTGCTTTTGCTTTTGATCAGAGCAGTAACAAATCTAAACCTTTATCACAACAGACACTGAGAAGGTGGTGCAACTGGGTTTATTGATTATATTACACCAAAAAGTACCTTCTTCCTTTCTGAGGTGTGACTGGCTCCCTTTGTTGACATTCTTAACAGTAAGCCAGTACAAGTCAACGCAGAGGAGAATTGCACGTGTTTCCGGCAGCCTCGTTCAATATTTTTCATGCTTCCCTCCCTTGAAACTATCTCCACTTGAATTCCTCAATAAAATCTACCTCCGTAGCAAACTCTCTCTCTCCTTGCTGCTGTGTGCAGTGTTACAGCAATAAAGCTACAGTTATGGCTGATGGAGCACCCCCATTACATCTCCCAGGTTTGAATTCTTTTGTAAAATAATTACCCATTGGAGTTTTTCATGCTTTGTTTCAACCCAAAGGTGAGAATTGCAGGGAGGGGGAAACCATCATATAAACCCATTTGGGCATTTTATGAGAGACTGTAGACTGGGAAATAACATTGAGTATTCTTTGTTAGCATGCCTTATTTGTGCTCAGGGAAGAAAAAGAACCTATGGTTTTCTTCTCTGTCTCTCTGTCTTTCTGTCTCTCTCTCTGTCTCTCTGTCTCTCTGTCTGTCTGTCTAGCAATTATTCCTAACTGTGCTTTTGACACAGTAAAAAACACTTTATTTAGAAATAGTTAAAAAAAAGCTGTTTCAAAATTGCTTAATGTGAAAAGATAACTGGTTGCTCTCCCCACCCAACCCCTACATGGAAGCATACTTAAAAACAATGTGTGGTAATGTTTTCTAAAAATTCAGCTGGCCTGCATGACTAGGGGCTCTGCATCACACCTGCGTCGGGGCCAGGATGTTAATGGATCCTGGCATGTGTGGAGGAGAGCATGCTGGCAAGGTGTTCACAGTGACCTTGACTTTGTGCTTCAAATAAACTGTGCATTATGTTTTATCTTTTGCTCTCCATCCAAAGTCCTGTTGAATAGATGAGCAGCTATATCAATGTGTTACATAAACCAATAGAAATGCAGAATAATTACTTCATTTTACTGCAGTTGAGGAGTGTTTATGGAGTCGGTTCATTCATAGAAGGCAATCAACATTTAATTTAGCACATTGAAGCAATGAACATATGAATAAGACACAAGAATTACTAGCCCTTGTCAAATTCATAGACCAGTTTTCAATTTACCTGAGTTTGAATAGCCCTTTAATTTCTGGAGCTATTGAATAATGAATTGTCACAGTATATATTATAAAACAGGTGTGAACTACATTAGACAATCTGTGATCTACTCATAGCACTATAGCACTTAGACTTATATACCACTTCATAGTGCTTTATAGCCCTCTCTAAATGGTTTACAGAGTCAATCTGGGTCCTCATTTTTCTGACCTCAGAAAGATGGAAGGCTGAGTCAACCTTGAGCCGGTGAGAATCGAACTAGCAGTCAGCAGAATTAGCCTGCAATACTGCATTCTAACCACTGTGCCATCAGAGTTCAGTCATGCCTTGTGACTATATTATTGTTTTTTGGGTGTAGCACATATTGAGAGTGAGTGAGGGTTGGGGGAAAATTAAGGTTTCATTTACCCCTTAATCTTGCTACCTCAGATAAAACATTGAGTTAAATATAGGTTCCTTGACTTACAATCATAATGGAGCCCACCTGTCACATTGCTAAAGTGATACTGCCATTCAACTGGTAGGGAGGGGGGACCTGTAA
>JANHFL010008895.1:17866-29531 GCA_032468155.1 Oxyrhabdium leporinum
CCAGCATAGGCTCAGCAGCCTATATAAGTTTACCAACCAATTAGTCACCATAGTGTCTCTGCCTGCTTTCCCATGAGAACGTGCCTGTGTTTCAACTGCTCCTGATCTGCCTGCCTACCTGGATAAGTAAGCCGCTACTGCCGCTTGCTTCACTTCCCACTGGCACTGCGTCCCCACACGGCCCAGCTAGCTGTGCCCCGCACACGGTCCCCGGAGCTTGCCTGCCACTGCCGCTGCTTGCTTCGCTTCCCACCAATGCTGCATCCCCGCATGGCCCAGCCAGCTGGCCCCCCGCACGGTCCCCAGAGCTTGCCTACTGCTTGCTTTGATTCCTACTCAGCGCTGTGTCCCTGCGCGGCCGACCTAGCTGCCCCCGCCACGGTCCCTGGAGCTTGACTGCTGCTGCTGCCGCTTGCTTCGCTTCCCACCGGTGCTGCATCCCCGCGCTGCCTGGCTAGCTGCCTCCCCCAGGGTCCCCGGAGCTTGCCTGCTGCTTGCTTTGCTTCACACCGGCGCTGTGTCCCCGCGTGGCCTAGCTAGCTACCCCCCCATGGTCCCCAGAGCTTCCCTGCCTTCTGTGCTGTCTTCCTTCCTTCCCTACTCCCTTCTGCACACAGCCCCACCATGTTTACCTGCCTTCTTTGTGGGGAAGGGAAGCAGCTTCTTCTCTTCTTCTCTTTCTGGGAAGAAGAGCTTTCCCCACCCCCCACCGCCCAGATACCCTCGCTTTTTCCAAATTCCCCAAGTATTTTTTTGCCTACCTTATTTGCAGCTCCATTGCATTTCTTTCTCCTTCTTGCTATCATGTGCAGGGAAACGAAAGTTTGCCTAAAAAAAAAGTTCAGTCAATCAATTCCAACTTCTCACAAAAGGAAAAGATCTCACGAAGTTGGAATTGATTGAGTGAATTTCAAGAAGGAGAAATGCGATGGAGATAGGAAAAGAAATGCTTGGAGAATTGGGGGAAAGCGAAGGCATCTGGGGGGTGGGGGGTGAAAGCTTCATGGCATGGGGCTGCAATGGCAAAATGGGCAATGGAGTGGCCGGCGTGAGGGAAGGGGGCTTTTCCTTTTCCCCTGTTCCTCATAGTTCCCTTGCGCCAACCTCTGATTTGCAGCACAGCAGTCCACCATACTAAGCCCAAAGGTGAGCTCCATGGTGCCTAAGAAGGGGCCAGGTCACCACCGAGGCTGGCCCTGCCTGCTCGGAAGGCAGCTGCCACAGCCTGTCCCTGGAGCTTGCCTGCCTCCAGCTGCCATTGCTGCCGTGGAGGGAGGATCATAAAGGGACAGGCTGCGGCGGCTCCCAGCTCGGTCCTGGCCAGCAAGAGGTGGCAGCTGCAGGCCCTTTGCACCGGCAAAAAGCAGTGCCAGAAGCCTCCAGCTGCCACCTCTTTGCCAGTGCGAGAAGCCTCCAGCTGCCACCCTCAGCTCCATTCTGGCTGCAAAGAAGCAGTGGCTGCAGGCCTTTCATGCTGGCAAGAAGCGGTGCCAGAAGCCTCCAGCCGCCACTCCCGGCTTGATTCCGGATAGCAAAGTGGTGGTGGCTGCAGGCCTTTCTCACCGGCAAAAAGCGGCATGAGAATCCTGCAGCAGACCCCTCTTTACTGGTGCGAGAAGCCTCCAGCAGCCACTGCCAGCTCCTTTCCAGCCAGCAAGAGGTGGCGGCTGCAGGCCTTTCACGCCAGCAAAAAGCAGCACGAGAATCCTGCAGCCGCCACTTCTTTACCGGCGTGAGAAGCCTCTAGCCATCGCTGCTGGCTCCTTTCCAGCCGGCAAGAGGCGGCGGCTGCAGGCATTTCACACCATCAAAAAGCGACATGAGAATCCTGCAGTCACCACCTCTTTGCCGGCGCGAGAAGCCTCCAGACGTCACTCCCGGCTCTGTTCCACCTGGCAAGAGGTGGCGACTGCAGGCCTTTCACCCCAGCAAAAAGCAGTGCCAAAAGCCTCACCTTGCCGTGAGTGACGTTGAGTTGGCCACACCCACTCAGTCACATGACTTCTACCAAGCCACGCCCATAGAAACGGTGGTGAAAAAAATTAGATTTCACCACTGTAGTAGGGGTTTGGGAGTCGCCGGTTGTCGCCAATCTTTTTAGGATACAGCAAGCAATTTGGATTTCTTGGCCAGGTCTGTTGGAAATAATTACATTTGATTTTTGTTTATCCATGTGAATAAAAGACTGTTTCTACACTGTTTGAAAAGGGGTCTGTTTGTAATTGTTTGTACTCATAAGTAATTACTTACTTATAAGTAATAAGTAATTACTTATCATTACTTGCTAAGGCTGAGTCAAAACAGGTTGATTCAAACTGAAGAACAACGTTTTGAAGGTGCTCAAGCATCAGGCCATAAAGTTTTAAAACCATAATGTCCACAAATAAGTTAAACATAGCACTGTGAATTGTACCTAGCGACCTACTGTCCACAGTGCAGGGCTCACACAATTGGTGTCCCATTATTATAGCAACAGGTTTTTAATAAGATATGAGAAACTATATTCTGGATAATTCTCACTTCACTTCCCACTATTATCGGTGTTGCCAAGAAAATAAAATATTGAGTTTTATTAATTATAATGCTTTTAAAAACCAGCTGCTACTATATATCTTACTCTTTTTCTTGTAGACCATAAGGACATGGAGAACCTTAGTCCTAATGCATGACATCATTTTGTAAAATATAAATTATCTTCTTTCATGAATAGATTTAAAATATATCCAGTGATTCATATTGGACATGGTTGCCTAGACATAACTCCAAAATTAGTTTCATGGCCTGCAGCTGTAAAAACTGATGCAAACTTAAGAGATGAGAGAAGATGAAACCTCTGTGATTGACATGAAATGAAAACTTAATTTTCTAATTATATAAATTTCAGACAGGAAATTTCTATACCTCACCTCCCTAGCTATTCAAAACTTTCTTATCTATATCAGTATTTTTTTTAATAAAATGCCATGCAATAAATTGCTGTACATAGGGAAATTAATTATGATCCCTCCAGATGGCAACACTTACCAAATTAGATTGTAATATTTTTCAGACATGAAAATTTCCAAATTGCAGTGGAAAAAAGCTTCCAGGCATCTGCCATGACCTACCAACCAGCAGGAGGTCTTCGGATGATCAGAAAACTGGGGTGTTGCTAAGGATATGTTTTCTTCTTGCTGTTTGAACCAGACAAACTGAATGTGGGTGTTTGTGTGCTTTCGTACAAATGCAATATAGCTTTGGAAACTGGACATGTTCTGCTCATTCCATTTCACACAAGGAACGTCTACTTAGAATGAGGAACAAAATTCTTCTATATGGATTTGAAACATTGATCCTGTGAGCACCTTGTTTGCATGTATATTATTGCTTGGTTGACCCATTCCATGAACTACTATTGTCTGTGAATGGCTGTTGGGAGAAGAAGGAAAGATGTTTGGGCACCAAAATATTAAAACCATTGATTTTGAAGCATATTTGCAATATATTTTCTGTTGCATGTATCTGTTACTCTTCTGACCACTCTCGGGTATCTCAGCCATGGTTTTTCACAAATGTCTTGTGTACTAACACAATGCAGCACAAGATTTATTTGACTTACCAAGGATGTAGCTCTGTGATGTCCTTACTCTTCCGGTTTCCTATTAGCCATTTTTATCATATTTCTTTTGGAAAAAAAAGAGGATGTTTTTATCGACATTGTGAGCATTCCCTATCACTGACCATTGTCCTAAAGATGGTTGAACTATGTGTACTTGTCCTCCTCTCACTGAAGTATTTTCCAACTTCTATATATTATTCACATATGGGGATTGCACAAACTAGATTACACTATTATAAGGTGTGGTTTTTTTTAAATCTGGCTTTTCAAATCACCTAAATGATTCAAAACTAAGCCATGTACCTTATTCCAAATATAAAGTAAATTCTCTAGCAGACGGTCATGCTACAAACAGATTAATATATAACATAGGAATCGTATCTATTCCCGTACTATTCTATTCTGTTCATTTTTCTATGAAGATTTTTTTTTAAATGCTGAAAGAAAATCCACATGTATTTTCATTATCATCTTTCCATAATAATAATAAAAATATCCTTAGTATATGCTGTTTTTAACACTACCCCAAAATAGATTTACTTTATATACCTATTTCCCATACAAACATGCAATCTGTTTTAGTCATTATTTTTCAGCTAAGAATATCAGGATCTAGGTGTTCAAGCCACTGAATATAGAACAAGAGGCATAGTTTTATTTAAAACAGTTACTTCAACACAGATCCAGAAAGGATTTTTTTTTTAAACATCTCTACCAAATCCATAGAATTACAAATACTCTGAATCAGTAAGCAAGAATTCTATAAAGAAACTGTAATTTTAAGATACAAATCAAAGTTCAACGATCTAAACTTGCAACTGTATTTCATGTAAATTAATGGATGGTTTTCTTATTTTACTTTGCTTTACCTGTCATATTTATTCTCCCTTCTGGCATTCATCTCTCTAAGAAATACAGTATACAGAAGGCAGAAGTATCATGTATACCCTCTCAAGTGATATAAAGGTGGTATCTTAGTAGTATTAATAATAACAACTTAATTAAACTGCTAATGAATATGTGAGGGTTATATTTTACTTATGTTTGTCTGTCTGTCTGTGTGTGTGTGTGTGTGTGTGTGTGTGTGTGTGTGTGTGTGTGTGTGAGAGAGAGAGAGAGAGAGAGAGAGAGAGAGAGAGAGAGAGAGAGAGAGAGAGAGAGAGAGAGAATTTAGGATTGTTGTAGTGCAGTGGGTGGTATATATGCAGATTCAAGTAGTGTAGCTTTTTATAATTGACAGATAGAAATTTGTGCAGATTTTCTAAGTGCCAGTAACCTTTGGGTCCACCACAGGTGGTTTATGCCATAATCTTTCCATTTCAGTTTTCAGATCTTAATATTTTGTGATTTTTCTCCGGTTCTTTGTCTTCTATTCTGCTCTCCCCAGGTATCGTCACATCAATTATCCACACTTTCTTCTTTTCAACCACAGTTATATCTGGTGTATTATGAGCCAAGATTTTACCAGTCTGTATTCAGAAATCTCATAGTATCTTAAGCTGCTCATCTTCAAACACATTTTTTTTTATTACTGGCAGCTGTGTTATGTCATTCTTTACAATCTTCTTGGATGAACTGAGTAAATGATCTATTATTTCTTCTGCATCTTTGCACAATCTGCACTTTGAATCATTTGATGATTTTTCAGTTTTGGTCTTGATTTTATTAATTTGAATAGATTGATATAAAATTGAGCTTTCCATTTCTTTTTTTTTAATGTTCCAGTTGTAAACCATTGCCAGGTTTTATCTATCTTTATTCACTTTACCTCAATCTTTTGTAGAAATTGACTATGTAAATCCATTTCTTGCCAACATTCTATTCATGTTTTATTACATTATTTCCATTTTTACTTTCTGATTTCTGTACATTTAGTAAGTTCCAATTTTTAACTTGTGTCAATGCTTGTTCTTGTCTTTCTTTTATGTAATCAGCCAATGAGCACTTTTCTTCTTTGACTGTTTGCTTGACCTGAAATAAACTTCTGCCTTCCATAGTTTCCAAACACTTGATGATTCAAACTGTCAATCAAACATTTTTATAATAAATCCAAAGCATATGTTGATTGGTGCCTTTATTTTTTTTTGCAATTCTCCAGAACTGTTTCATCTATTAGAAGTTGATCTTTCATACTTCTTTTTTTTCCTATTATTTCCTTTCTTTTCTACTGGAATTATATTAGTTTCTTCTAAATAATTCTGGATGTTGTTTATTATACCTGTGAGTAATTTAAATATTGTAGACAAGCAGTTGTTGATTTATACTTTCCTGATGTTGTCCTTTTTGCTGGATCTTTTTGAATCTGATACATTTGCCATTTATTAACCTGTCTCTGTTGTCTCCTTCATAATGTAATATATAATTAGATGTAAGCTAGTCAGACAGCTGAGCCAAAAATGATACAATTGAAGATGTTTACTTTTTAATTCTTTTCCATTTAATTTTAACTGTTTCTGCTTTTATTATTAGCTCTCCTATTTGAGTGCTAATAAATTCATCTTCAAATTCTTTTACCCATCCAGCACTTCTGTTATAATCTTTTTGAGTTTCCCATAGACCTTTCCAAAACTGGATTGTTTCCTTTTTGTTTGATTTTCCATTTTCAGAATTTCTTTTGTCATTTATACTTTGGTAGAATTGCCTCTGCTCTGATTGAAATAGCTGATTTTGCTTAATTTGGATGATTTGTGCCTCATAGCGTTCAATTTCCCCAGATATTGTTGCTATTTATTGCTTTATTATTTCCAAAGCTTCTTCAGTTTCTATGATGCTAAGCCAATATTTTTTATTAGGCTTCTCTTGGAACTTTGATTTTTTTTTCTGATAACTGTATGTAATAGAATAAAGTTATTAGTTAACCTTAGGTAATTCATTATATCCCAATTGTGTATAAAAGTAAAATAATATATATTGTCAAGCTTGTTGAATATTTAGAAGTACTATATTAATGTCAAATTTAAATAGTAGTTAGAGGTACTGAAAACATAAATGCCATTGGAGGAATCAGACAGGCACCAATAAGTGGCCTTAAATTAACCACAGATCCAGATGCTAATTCTGTCTGTCTGCAAATCCAGTGCTTTGTGTTTTACTCTGACAACTGTTTATTCACTATGCAAATTGCTATTACTGCAACCAGAAAATGTGTTTATGATGTTTTTAATTATCTGAGAGGCCTTGTTCATTATCCACTTGGAGTTCATCCAAGGCAATCCCAATCTGGCCAGGAAAACTGAAGGAAAATTTCCATGGAAGGAAAAAAAAACCGTTTTCTTTTTTAACAAGTTATATATGGTTTTTATTGGCATATAAGTAAAAATGACTGTTAGGTGACTTCAGCTCTCTCTGCTCCAAGCACGTAGTTCAAGATTGAGTGGAATGAATGGAAATCCAAGGTTTGTTATGTACATTTTCATATCCTATTCAGTTATGGCTGAACTCTTCCTTTTAAGATGTAAAGAAAAATGTTTCTATTATACCCTTTGGTACTGTTTTTGGTCAAATTGGAACTACATCCAACTACATGGATGAAGAATTAGAGGAAAGGGTATTGCAGTCAATTATAACACTTCTAGGAGTAATAAACTGCTACCAGTTCTGAAAAGTACTCCAGGCTTGGTGAATAGCATCCATCCTTTTGGCAAGTTGGATTTCTCAGGTACTTCCTCACTCTTTTGATGCCAATGTTATTTCCCATGTTATTTCCCACAGTTTACCTACTTAAAACGATAATCCCAAAGGTGCTTTTTCAAGCGGCAACTGGACTTGCTATTTTTTCCTTGAAGACATTTTGCTTGTCATCCAAGAAGCTTCTGTTTTTCTGTTTTTTAAATGCAGATGGACTGCTGAATCCTTCCATTCTCTACCATCCAGCCAGAGCTAAATAAGCTTCTTGGAAGAGAAGAGAAACTTCTTCAAAGAAAGAACAGAAAATCCAGTTGTCTCTTGAAAAAGCACCTTTGGGTGACTGGGATGACTGAGACTCTCCATAGACATTACAATGGTAACAGCATTTTGCAAAGACTTTCCAAAAACTATCTATAGACTTCAAACACAAGGAACTTGTTAGCAAAGATCTCAGAGTTCCTTTTTTTTGGGAAACCTGTTTATCTTGTACTGAATAAAATGTTGAATTAGATTAATTCATGTATATCTTCCAATCTATGACTTTGTAATATATTTACATGTAAAAACTTTTACCATTTATACTTTGCTAACTAATTTTGATATATACTATCACAAAGCCTAATGAGATTTTTAATCAAACTATCATGAAGATTACAAATGTTTATGAAATTTAAAAGTTACTTACCTTAGAATTGTCTCATTTGACATGGTTTTGTTTTATGTAATGTTGCAAAAAAATAATCAGTAACAATAAATGTTGAATGCAACATAAAAACATTGCAAATCCAGCATTTCCAAATCAATCTAAGACAATCATTTTATGTTGATTTTGGTTCTGGACTAATTGAAAGCAGAGGTCCTTGGTGTTAATGATTGCTTATTTTGTCCCCTCCATTCAATATAAACCACATTGTCTGGCTAAAGTTTAATTATGCCATATAGACTCAAATCAATATTTCATAGGCCATTTTGGATTCTATCTAAACCATCTCTGCTTAATTATATGACATGAGAAGAAGCTGATTGGGCAGTAGTTTAACTCCCACTGTGATTTATTTAAACATTCAATAATGTATTTCAAAACACTGCATCATTAGCAATAGCAGCACATTTTGTGTAATGAACACATTTTGTAATATGCTAATAAATTTGAAATGTGTTATGCTCATTTTTTTCCACTCAACATTTGAACAGATTTTTAACAGATTTCAAATAAACCAGAACAATTGTCCTCTATCGCCCTTTCCCAAAAATAATGTTTCCTAGCACGCAACTGCATTGACAAATTTTCCTGACAAATGGTGGCAATGAAGGAAGATGTTTCAATTCATAGTTAAAAATACCGATTAAGATAAAGAGATCAATTTCTCCTTTGTTCTGCTGCTCTGAACTCTGAAAGCCATAACTTTGATTTAACTGGATGGGCAAATGGTAAATGATAATGCATTCATTCATAACACAATGCAGCTTGATTTTGCAAACAGCAGGGGCACAGAATTCTATGGTATAGTCATCCTAGCACAAAAGTATTGTTAAGCTGATAAAATACTTCTAAATGGCTTTAAAAAAAAAGTTTGCTTCTACTTTTTTTCTATTCTTTTCCCTCAAGAATACATGCTTGAATTTCAGTGAAAGTTGCATTGCCTCCAAAATGTTGCATAGATGAGAAAAAAAAATTACAGATATATTTTGTCTAGATAAATGCAGTTAGTGACTTAGGTCCTAACTAGAGTGAAACAGAAAATGCTGTTTCACTCATGGAATCCATTATAAGATCCAACTGACTAATGGGAAGAAATGATTTTGCCGTTTCCCAACTCTTTAGATTCACCTGCTTCAGAAAGTTTGTCAGGTCTTCCTTGGGTCCAAAACAGATTTTTTTTCCCAGGGCAAAAATATGTGTCTCTTCTCTTTCTGCTGACAATATCTCTAAGTTACATGTTAATTCTGTTCAAAGGTAGTTCCAGTCTCAAGATTCTACTTGTCTATATTGTAGATAAATTCATTTAAAAATTGCACAGACAATATTAAAAAGATAGGAATTTAAAGTAAATATGAATTCCCATTAAAATAATTCATTTTTATTATTATATGTGGGGGGGCAGCTAGCTAGGCCATGTGGGGATGCAGCACTGCATGGGAAGGGAAGCAACTGGCGGCGGCGGCAGGCAAGCTCCGGGGACCATGGGGGGGCAGCTAGCTAGGCCACGCAGGGACACAGCGCCGGGTGGGAAGTGAAGCAAGCAGTGGCAGCAGCTTACTTACCCAGGCAGGCAGGCAGGCAGCAGATCAGGAGCAGTTGGGCCTCAGGCACGTCCTCTTGGGAAGGCAGGCAGAGACACTGTGGTGACTAATTGCTTGGTAAACTTATATAGGCTGCTAAGCCTATGCTGGGGTGGGGAAGCGAGATGAAGACTGATTGTGCGTACAGGGGTGAGTGGCAAGTGGCTGGCTGGGGTGGGGTGAGCAGGGAGCAGGGTGAACAGTGAGAGGGCGGGCAGGGGCAGAGCCAGCCAGAGGTGATATTTGCTGGTTTTCTGAACCAATCAAAAATTTTCCCTACCGATTCGCCCAAACTGGCGTGAACCGGCTAGATTTCACCTCTGAACGCATGGACTTAGAGCTTCGGGGGTCTAAGATCCTGTGCTCTTTTGCTTAATTTAACAAGCTTTTTGTAACATGGTCAATCAAACACTGGAAATAGCAATTTATTTCTGTATGTTCCAAAAGGGCAAAGGCAGAGAAAGACCCAATGTCAAGCCCCGACCGGCTTGCCATACCTGGGGGGGGGGGATAGCAGAGACCATGGCAGCAGCAGAACAGCGATGCAGTGCAGCAATGGCCCAGGCGGCAGCGATGTGCCCGGCTGGGCTGCCATCAGATCCAGCCACATCAATGGCAAGGCCGACATCCTCCTCCACTCAAACAGTTGACTGGCGACTTTCCAGCACCCAGCTGGTTGGCCTGGTGACTATCGGGGTTCCATCAAGATTCTGCTCATCCGTTCAGCACTCAGACATGATTATATCCAAATAAGAATTTATTAGAGAAAACTATGCTGGCACATCTAGGAAAAAACTGAATCTGAAGTTCCAGGTTTTTCCCCACCCAAAAGAAATTCAAAGATCCATCTCCCAGACATACTCAAAGGTCACATTCCCCAATCCTCTTTCAGATTCAATTTCAGTTCTCCTCCTGGCACTCCTTTTCCAGGTGCCGGTTGGTATGTCCTTGACTCTCTTGAAAAGAATTTTGTTTTGTCTACTATGCTTCTCTAAGTGTATGAGCATAACGCCCCTCCTGGTTTCCCATGTACTATATGTGGCAGCCACAGAGGCCTTGCAATTATGGCTTCCAAAGCTGACAGCGGCAACAACAGGCAGGGTGAGGCAGTTGGAAGCTAGATGGAGGCCAGCAGCCCATGCACTGGAACTGAATGACGCCACCGGATGCTGGTTACGTGAGTGGGACTGCAGGCCGTGGCCTGCCTATAAAGAATGCTGGGAGGTGGTAGCTCCCAGCGCTGACTTTGAAACAAACTCATTTGTGCCAGGACCTACGCTTGCAGAAATCTGTATCAAACAGTTCCAGAGCTTGTTTGTTTCTGAGTTTGCAAGGCCTGGGGATTTGGACAAGTGAGACCCAAACAGTCTTCACAAACTGAAAAAAAGGAGCCAAAGTCACATTTCATGCTGATCATACCTAATATGGTGGCTCCATCCATCATTGTCATGTAAAATCTTACAGATTATACTCAAGATCCTCAACTGCTTTGGGTTTTAATGACTTATTCTGCTGTCACAAATTTTCCAAAAATTTTGGAAATTATCCAAATTACTCTCTTGTTTAATTATTTATTTGTCCCTTTTAACTCTTAAAATATGAGATACTTTCATTTGTACACATATTCAGTTTCATCATTTTCCAGATCTTTCTTGTAGCTACTTCAGATCCAGTTTGGACTTATCTAGTAGAACTTGTTTCTCATCCATAGTATCATTCACCAATTCTATCTATGATGACAGGCATTTTAAAAATTAACTTCTGAGTGCATTTATCCTTCAGTACATTCCATGTTAAGGGTATTTTATTCAATTCTATATCAAATAGATGTATTCCTTCAATTAAAATCTTACTTCCTTTTGACTCCGTCTAGTATCCAACTTTCAAAGTTCTATCCCATCATGGTTTGTTTTGTAGTTCAAAATCCAAGCTGTTTTATTACAGGAAGGATATATTCAATTAATTTTAAAATCTGATTTCAAGTCCATCTAGGATCTTAATCCATTTATAAGTTTTTGGAAAACAGCACTTTAATCACCTTTTTACCACTTATTCTCCCAAACTGTTAAGTCCATAACAGTTCCGCCGCGCGCAACCAGAGGAGAAGGAGCCGGCGGCATGCGCCTGGCTCCCGGGTAGAAGAGAAGGAATCGCAGC
>JANHFL010008896.1:5227-23407 GCA_032468155.1 Oxyrhabdium leporinum
AGATAGATAGATAGATAGATAGATAGATAGGCAGGCAGGCAGGCAGGCAGGCAGGCAGGCAGGCAGGCAGGCAGGCAAACATGAGATAGATATTACTTATACATTCATTTTTATGAGCACTGGATAATTTTTCTTAGTTCATTTTTTTCCAACTTTCAAATTAATTATCTGAATGAAAGAATATTTTTTCCTTCAAAAATTCTTTTAATAATTCTTAAAGCATGAATGTAAAGTTTTATTTTTGTTATGATTTATGACTTTTAAAATGTTTATTCTTTTCATAATAATTTGGTGAAAAGAAATGTAACTGATTCAAACTAAAATGAAGTCCAACCTTTATAGTATAAAGTTTTTGAGTCCCCAATGAATCTTGCATAGTTTCTAAACTACTTTATAGATAAATATCTCTGCCACTCTCCAATTTTATAAACAAACCAAGAACATTTGAGTTAAAACCAACATCTTCATATAGGCATGAATAAATTACCCACCAGCCCTCCAGAACAAGATGTGGAAACTGAGGACTTTTTGAAAAAAAGAAAAGAAATAAGGTATGTACTAGTGTGGATATAAAAATGAGCTAGTAGCAGAGTCTTTGAGTCTTTATGAAAATACTTTTCAGGAAAACTGAAAAAGGATGGAACATCTGAAATAGAGAGATAGATAGCTCATGTTATCATCAATAATGGCAATAGTCTTCTAAACTGTTTGGTAACAGATTGTAATTTGTCATATAAAATAATTTCAGGATTTATTTTATTTTTAACTTATTAATCACTATTAAAGTGTGTTGTCAAATTACAAATCTGCAAACAATGAGTACATGAGCCATGGAGTAAAAAAAAATATTTTAGATCTTTTATAAAGGTCCAGTCATTAGCATCAAGATGGTAATATTGCTTATAAACATGCATAGTGCAATGTGTCCAAATCTCATTAATTTAAAATATACTTTTATCTTAAGCTTTGACATCCTTACACTGCAACCAAGAAAGGTCTAAATTCAAGTCCAATATTAACCATATCATCCTCCCTCCCGCACACACACTCATGGTACCCAAAGCAGGAGATGAAAAAAATGACTATTATTTTATTAAAAGCCATTCTTTGTCAGCTAAAGGCTTTGAAATCCATCCAAGAATTTATCTCTACTCTCCAGGCATGGATTCATAAATGATTCATAAACATCTTTCACTTCAGGTTCAATAGGTTATAACTGATATGACTGGACCTTTTCTTGAAATTAATTGTTAAAGCTTCTGGCATAACTATTGTTATGATTAACATTGATTGACTTAAGTTGGATTCCACTGCCAGTTTTATGAGTATTTTAATTATTTAGATGATATATCCTATGATCATACTATTATGAGGAAATGGTTTACTGAAATTTTAGAACCTAAATTAGAAGGGAATACTTTCATCCATAAAAGGGAATCATTAATGAGAAGTATCTTTTGAGCATACTTAGACTTGACTGTTCATCGGCATACTGAACAATGGAATTATATGTTGCATTCAGCTGTGCATTTTTTTCCTTCTGATTTGATTATGTTTTGTATTCCTTGGTGTTATTTTAATATATTTAAGTGTGCATAATTGATTTCTCTTATATATCAGATCACAGTCCAATTACTTCAAATTTACAGCTTTGATAGTTTACTAAGCCACCTGGAAGTTGATATTTTAAAATTTTCTAATGAAGGATAATGAATTTAAATAGCAGATTAATTCTGAGACAGTGCAAAATTTTTAATTTAAAATAGGAAAGGCTAGCTCCTTAATCTTTGAGTAGAAAGATTATAAAACATATATGCATCGTTATTACAGACATATAGTATAAGAAGAAATTTAAAAATATGTTTTATGTGTATATACAATATGTGTGTATGTGTGTACACACACACACTCATGCACACCAAAATATAATTTAAAACACAGTTAAAACTGAAAAGTTTGCATTATATCCAAGGTTGTACATTCAACTTTCATAACTATCTGATTAACTATAGTTAAAAATGCATGCCCAGAATAATTCAAAAGAGGTATTTATTTATTTAATGTGGAAAAAAACAAATTGAAACTCTGACTATCTGTTTGGTAGGACAGGTACAGTATGAGCTGAAAAATATCAAGCTGAATTGAGTTTGTGTTAAATTGCTTATGTGAAAATACTAGGAAAATGATGAGTGTCTTGGCCAGATCTTGGCATAACACTGGTCAAAGCGGAAAAAGGAGGACATAGACAGAAGGAAATCATAATCATCAATATTGTCTTGAAAGCAAACATTTTCATTCTGTTTAAATTTTATTCAGACTTTTATAGTAAACCTGAGATCCTATATGATGAAACCTTTTAAAACTAAATTTTACCTTCCATAATTTGATTCCACACAATAACTAATATTAACACCTTCTTGGACTATGGAAGAGATTTTTACAAAAGTGATTTTTAAACATGAGTAATAGTAAAGCAGTGGATTGGATAATTTGGACTATTTTTAGTAGATATCCTCCAACACGGGGATCCCCCAACCCCTGGTCTACAGCCTGGTATTGGATCACAGCCCATTCAGAACTGGGCTGCAGAAGTGGAGGGTGAGCGTGCAAAGCGAAGCTGCATTTGTGAAAGCAGCACACATGCATGAAACAATTCCCTCACCAGTCCGCTAAGCTGGAAGTGTTGAGGACTACTGCTCCAACAAGTATTCCTTGTTACCTTCAATTGTTGTTACTCATATCATGCTATAACAGTACATAATATTATATTTAAAGCTACATTAAAGAATGCCAAAAATGTTAACTATTACAAAACAATGGCTTCTAAATTATCAATTGGTACATTATTTTATTATTCTGAAAGATCTACACTAGTTGTCAGTTGTTTTCAAAATTCAATTCAAGGTGTTAGATTTTAGTCCTTAAAGTCTAAAATGTCTTAGATTTAGGTGCAACTGTGGGAGTACATAAAAATGTCCAGATGGCAGCAGCCGCAATTGTATCATCAAAATTCTGCCCCTTTTGTCACATGTGTCACACAATCAAAAAGGGGCAGGGCATCAACAACACAGTTGTAGCTGCCATCTGGACTTTTTTTGACACTCTATTCTATTTTATTACACATTGATTGCAAGAGATTCCTTCCAAAGATGTTTCTTTACAGAGACTCCTATGTCAACTAAAATTGAAAATGCTTTCTTATTTTCATTTTGGAAGGATAGAATACATTCAACATAAAGCTGCAAATTGTCCTAAGGAATGTGGTTAAGTTGTATTTTTGTTTTTAAAAAATATAGTTTTTATTGTTTTATAACTATTGTTGATTTCTTCTGTCAATATTTGTAATTTTTCAGTTGTATTAACTTGTGGTTTTTTTAGATAATTTAATGCCATTTTTGGTGGAAAAATAAAATAAATCTGAATTTGTAAAATGCCGTATCATAAAAATAAGTTATTCATTATTTATAATGTTTCTGCAAAGTATTCCCTGTTACATCTTTCTGAAATTCATGTCTAAATTTACAAAACATTTCAAATATTCATTGACGTGTATTTTTAAAAACCGCTCTGAATAAAAATATTCAACCTTCTCTGTATGCACATTTTACACAATATGACAGCTGTACTATAGCTATATGAATATCCTTAATGTAAAGCTTTATTTCTGAAGCTTTATAAGAACTTAATAAAATGAATAATCATAAGATTTACTGTGATGTCACTGTAGGCCTATTATACATTTAACATGTATAATAGAAAAAGTAACATTTACCATTTTTAAAAAATCTGTATTACAGTGGATATTTTAAAAGTTGTAACAGTAAAGTAAATAATAATTAAGTAAATCTTCTGTAGATTCTGGTGACCACATGGACATATCCATAGATATACCTATGATAGTATTTGAATTCCACAATATTTTTAGGGGTGATTTCATACTATAGCCTAATCAACTTTTTGTTTCTTAGGCTGCTGCTTAGAAACTTAATTTTTTATGCTAACTTCAGAAATTCTATTCTAAATATTCATCACTTATGACATAATGCAGACCCCTTCTTTTCTGCTTTTTCTTTATTCCTATGGAACCTTCATACCTCTGCTGCTGTAGTATTCAGACCAATAGGAAAAAAAGAATATCTTTCTTTCCTCTGTTCTTATAGACTCTGTAGGTCCATGGAATCCATATAACAAGAAAGAAATAATAGTCCGGCTTCATAAAAATAAAGTACTAAATGTCCTCAATTGGAACTGAAAGATGCAATTACTAGCCAACTAAATATGAAAAAAGACAAAAGAAGCTTTGGAGTAGGATGGGCAGTAGGAAAATGAGGGGAGACACTTGACCCAGTTTATGCAGAAGCAGAAAGAGGGCACATTAGGAGAAGTAAGGGATTCTAAGTTTGAGGACAGTTGATTGGCTTCACAGGAAGTCATTTGGTTATCCACAAGATTATACAAAAACCAGCAACTGCCAACCAGCAGAGATCCTAGCAGCCCAGTAGCTCAGGACAAAATCATAGTGACAATCTGCTAGAGAGAAAGGGATATGCCAGCTACTGCAGCCAATTGGGCTGCTCGAATGGAACACGTTGCTGGACACCGTTGTCAGGCACAGGAGTTTCAAATTTTGTAAGTAGTATTTTTTAGGCCTCTGCCTAAATAAATGGTGTTCAATTTACTATTCCAATTCATAATTCTGGAATTCTTTGGGGCTTTCCACCTAAATACTACTAAATCTGACCATGTTCAGACAAAGTCTTTTGTTGTTTCTGAAATGGTCTACTACCTCATAAATACGATCCTAAAAAAATGTATTTTCTAGATTTAACCTAATTTCTAAGTTGTTAGTAATAGTTCTCAATGTAATTTCTAAAATAAATCTATGTAACTTGTATTGCTTATGTAAGTATTCCTGGACTGTTAAACTACATGTTGAAGGATGGGAGCATTTGGTGTCTGAGAAGACTCCATAGGGCTTAACCTTACAGACACATTGTACATTTGCCACCATCAAACAATAGAATTGGTTGCTTAAATAATTTGAACCTGGTTAAAAGTTACCTCATGCTGATAAATGGCTTTAAATAAACCCAGGAAATCCTGTGTTTATAACTTTGTAAACTGTTTAACTCAGAAATAAAACAGAGTTAATGAATGAAAACAACAAACAGCTTTAAAAAAAGTCATATTCAATAGCAGCAGATATCTTTGAGATCAGTATATATTATATACATACAGTTGGAAATAGTACACATTTTATCAGAAGGAAATTCTGGTCAAAAAGTAAACTTTCAGAGGTTTTATCTGATTGCCAAATAAAAAAAGTATATTATTTCAGTTTTATGGGATAGATGGGTGGAAATGTTTCAAAATTCTTTTGAACTCCAACCCACACTAAACAGAAGAAATTCAAGATTTCATTTAAAGGTTTTAATGTGGAACAATGAAATAATAATAAATTTGTTTATTCAGGATTTTTTCAAGGGCTTAGTTGGAATGCCTGTGTATTTAGCTTAGTTTGATGCTGAACTAGGTTTCCTTTTTTCTGAGTTTGTAATATTTAACAGCTATGTGGAAGAATGTACAAAGTAATGGAATATATATAACTGTACCTATTGAATCTGGCAGCTGCAGATGGATGAGAATCTATTTGTTCATTTTTTTTAAAAGCACTGATGCAGGGAGTAATGAATCAAATGCAGCCAAAGATAGATAAATCAAGAAAGACATGTGTAATCTAGATTTAAAGAGAGCGGGTTTAGTAGACATTGTAATATAAGTACTAATTATAATCTGTAACTAAAGTATGATGTGAAAAACAATTATGCAAATAGAAATTCACATAATGTGGCAGGGACTTTGGATCCTCATGTATTCAAAGGAATAAATGAAAAGAGTTTTATGCTCTGAATAGAAACATTATTGAACGAAGCATACCAAGGTTTGGTCTTCTCTTCTCTTGCACCCACAGCTTCAGTGAAAAGCAAAAATGAAGGTAACACTTATTCTAATATAATAAATAACACTATTTCCCATATCTGGGAACCCTCGTTCCTTTCTTTGCCCATCACTATCATTACAATCTGCTGTCTGAAACAATTTTGCTCACCAAATATGAAATTAATTGGTGTGATATCCTGCTGTGTTTATGGCATGGGTACATAAATTCACAGTGGTAATTGTCAACAACCAATTGATAACCATAACCTCAACCCAGCACATTTGGTGGAGGGAGGGGAGAAAAAGCATAAGGCAGCCAAAATAAGCAATTTTAATTGATAGACGTATAAAACTTACTGCTTGGCAAAACTTGTTAATGGGTTAAAAAAAAGCCTTTCTAGATACAGAGAAGTGGTAGAAAGTTATATTGTTGGATTAAATACTTTACATTAGGGTGTGGTCACTGAAAACAGTAAAAGGCATTTCTAATGTTGCAAAAAAGGATAGAATCCTGGATATTACTTTTTTTTTTGCATTAAAATTTGTACAGGATGGAAAACAAGGGGCAATTTTAGGTTCAAGTGTCTCTACAGAAATAATGACTTGTTTATATTTTGTTGATGACAATATATCATTTTTATATTATCATATTCAGAATAATCAGTGTTTCAAGTACTGTTAGAAATATGTAGCACTCATGAATGTAAGAAGCAGTGGGAAACTAAAAAGAAAACTAAGAACACAACATTCAATGGCACTGCAGTTTCTAAGGTAATTAGAAAAAAATGAAAATCCCCAACCACAGGTTTGCTTTCTGCAAAGGCACTATTAAAACAATTACGGTATTTGTGTTGCCTTGTAATGTATAAAATGTGGATATGTTTTTCCTACAAAAACAATAAGGGAATAGACTTTTTCTATTCTCTGCTATGAAAATTAACAGGGATGTACAAAAGATATAATGTTGCTGATGTCTTACAGCAGTGGGAAAAATCAGATCTGGAGCATCACATGAGGTTGTGAATATATTTCTTGTTCCATCTGATCTTTGTTCATCTTCAGAATAAAAACTGGGAAAAGACATGTTGCAATGTAAATTCCAGCTTTTAGCAAACTCTTAATTCCAAGAATGTAGGACTATTAGATATGGTCTGTAAAGTTTTAGACAACCACTAGTTGGCACTGAAAGGTTATAGATTTTGTATGATGTCATTTAGTGATTATACAAATTGTTGTAAGACATATCTGATAAAGCTATAAGAATCTACTAGGTGAAACATAGAAGTGATAGATGATTAGAATGCTTTCATTGCTTGGAAGTTTTCCCTTCTACTCTGAAAAAAAGAGAGGCAAAGGTAAGGTACAATAAGTCTAATAATAGAACAGAATTATCTAGAAATATGATGGAATATACATCTCAATTGAAATGAATTTGAATAGATAACCATCCAATTCCACAATCAACAATCTATATAAGTTTTTCCACCCATCCTAAGTTAAGGTCTGTGGCAAAAGCCAGATTTTTAATGGACTGCTAGGAGCTGTATAAATATCTGAGGGAGGGATGATTCAGACTACAGGAAGTGACAGAGAAGAATCAGAAAGCCCTCACAGTAATAGTGCCATAATTATTGCAGTTAGCTAAAATTCTAAATAATTATTTAGCACCTAGTTTTGTGAGCTGTGAATGCAAGAATGTAATGTTAGTCCTGAACTTCCAGAATCTGGAAAACTATGGTATTTAAACAGAACCATCAGAATAAACCCATTTGCAGGATCCAGTCTGGGTCAGTCATTGAGCCCAGAGGTTTAGTCTTCTGAGCTTTCAGACTTATTCTGGAGCCCCTCCTCCGAGAACTTCTCTCTATCAGGATTCTTGGAAGTCTAAAGATTGGAAGACTAAATCTCTGGTCTTGGTGACTGACCCAGATTGGATCTTGCAACATGGAACAGTATATTTACTTTCATTCGTGAGAAATCCATTTTCTTAGTACCACAGTAATAAATATTGTAGCAATGTAACCATAGCACGTGACACTATTATTACATTTTTAGATATACATTTCTTAAAATATTCTGTATTAGTTTTGCTTTATTTACATAAATCATGTATCTATTTATTTTTTAAAAAATAATCTTGCTTAACGGTTAAAGTAATAATACCTAGAAATGCATCATCAGTATTTTTATTATTTCCATAATTAGAAGCTTTAGGAGAAAGAACAACTGACTGTGGTTTTACAGTGAATGAAATAATTTGAAATATCCATCCAGAAATGAAATGATTCAGAAAGAGAAAACACTAATTATTAGCCTTTTCAGTGTGGCTGCAATATAACTGTCAGCAATGCCAACTAACAGCCCAAAGTGCTTGAAGGGGCACAGGTTTACCATTCCTTCTCTATAATCCATAATAAATGTTTCAAATTATGATTTAATATTTGTATAATTATTTAATAATAACTAATAATAATATTTCTTTGTTTTTTCTTTAAAAAATAAAGGAGCTAACTTATTTCTTTGAATATTATGCAGTTTCTTGGGATGCCCCAAATTAGAAACTTTCACTTTTGAAATCAGGGGCAGGGCAGCTTTTGTGAAAGCCATAGAGGTTTAAACTAATGTCAGAAGTCATATATTAGTTATACATTGGAATGATTTCAGTAGTAGGTAGACCAGAGTCAAAAAGAATCACAGTCATATTTTTCCCTAAAGTCCTCTTATTTAAACATCTCTCTTCTATTCTTCTTCTCATCCTAATAAAAATACAAATTGGAGTAGTAAATATTCTTATTTGAAGTTGGTACTCATCACTTTTACAGTACATTGAAAATACATAGGAAATAATATTTCAGTCTGAGGTTTTCCCATCCCTTCCTACCCTAAAGCAATTTTATTGGGTTCTCCCCACTTTTGGGATTCCTTGTTTAACAGAGGATACACCATGTCCAAATTAATAACAAAGACTGGACTTTGAGGATGCAAGATAAAAAGAGCATTGACAACTTGAACTTTGTTGTTGGAGGAGAATCCTTACAATACCATCGATAGCCAAGAAAACAAACAAATGAATCATCAAACAAATCAACCCAGAGTCCTCACTGTAGGCTCAAATCACTAGGTTCACATTGTCATATTTTGAATATATTTTGTGAAGACCCAACTCTCTTGAAAACTCCATAATGCTGGAATAGCTGGAAAGAAAGTGAAAAATAAAACCAGTAGCAAGGTGGATAGATTTTATTCTAGCAATGATGAATCACTAAAAGACCTGAAGAACCAGATTAGGAACAAATCATTCTGAATAAAATGGTTGCTGTATGATTTTAAGAATCCACTCCATCTTTGTGGCATAAATCAAACAATACTGTATATCCATATTATATTTCCCATACAATTTCCATTAAAAAAAACAAAAAAAAACCTTAATATTAGGAAAAAAACCTTTATAGCAATTACTTTAGTAAAAAAAAAAGCAAGGGCTCACTTAGTTTGTCAACCAACTATATATAGATACATCGGTTTTTATAACAAAGTTTTACATTGTTTGCTTCACTTATTCTGTGCTTTTATTATTCAATTATCTCCATAATCTTTTACAGCAAGTTTCTCAAGTGCACTCCTAAATATATTGTATTTTATTTTCACTTAAGTAAAATATTTAAATTAAGGTTCTACAGTGGTCAAAGAGGAAAATAAATGTATTTATTTAAAAGCTTATTCATAAAAAATGGTAAATTCCTGTTGTGTAGTATCCAGATTCAAGGCTAGGGGAAGCATCTCCCAGTTTATGAGCAATTGGTTACAACATAATTTCTACCTCAAATGGAAGGAGTTCACCTGGAGGAATAATCACACCTCAACAGCCTGGAACTCAAGTAGAGAGATTGTGAAATCTTAGGGAGGAATCTGGCAGGTGAGTGGTGGTTTTTGTGAGACACATGCTTCACTTTACCCACTACAGAATCAGTAGTATATATCTCTTTCCCTCCCAACTTCCAGTTACCATAGCAACACATACGATGGTTTCAACTATTGGGAGAAAATACTGATTGCAAAATTGCTAATATGTCATAATTTTATTTTTATAATTTACAAGAGAGATGGACAATGTTTGGGGTCTGAGACTACAACTCAGGTTCCTAATATTAGAGCTGGCTCCTGAAAGCCACAAAGATAAGTAGCAAGTTTGATTTTTTTTAAAAAAAAGTCAGATTTTTTCCATATTTGGTGTGGAATTTAAGGATAGAAATGGGAAGAAGAGGCAAAAATACAAAACTTGTCAAAGGTTGTTCTATTGATTTTTGGCATCAAATTATTTTTCAGGTGGAGGATTAAAATCAAAACAGTTTGCTTTTTCAAACTTTCCTTCTGATTTCAAGTTTTAATAGTTATTTGACCATTAAATATTGTTAGTGCAATTTCAGGATCTTGGGGACAAACATTGTGTGTAAGTATTTCTTTGTTCATAATATTTTGTCCTTGCTTAAATAATGAGCTTGGCTTGTTATGCTGAGGATTATTTGGGTGGCAAACTTCACTGACATTTTAGAGAAATAACTACAACTTGTTAGTTGTTTCCATTTGCAGCCTTTACAGAACTGACCACCATGCATGAAAAAAATCATGGAGAATAAGAATAAAAGCAGCTTGTTTGACATCTCTGCTAAACTAAGAAATGTATTCCTTGTTTCATTGCCTGGAATATAGCAAGTGACCCTTCATTGTATAACTCTTTCATCCTCCATAATGGAATTCTGTAGATACACTTCTGTTCCCCTTAGGTCAACTGAGCAAAAGAAATAAGAGGACATTCTCCTTCCAACATTATTCTGCTTTTTGGAAAGAAACTGAGAAGTTGAAAAATGCATCTAAGTTCCAAAAAGAATAAATGGGATTTGCAATAAGTGATGGGTCAAGGAACAGAAAGGGCAGAAGGTGTATATCTAGTTTGCAGGTTATGGTGAACTTTGCACTGAAAGCAAATTTCAGTCCGGAAATTAAACTCATTGATCTCATCTCTTACCCAATAGATAGTAAACCATTTGAATGTCCAATAGTAGAAAGTTCTTTTAAATTTCTGATTTGTCATATTGGATGAGTGAACCTGTACACTATAAAATGTTTAAATATATCATGGAAATGTAGGTTAAAATAGATAATGCTTATTATAATTAAAACCATCTAGGTTTAAGACAAAAGAGACTAAGATCCAACTATATATGGCATATGGCTTAAAAGATTCATTTAAATAGTTGGATGATAGAAAAATTGTCATGCAATAGCTTCAGGTCCAAATACATAGGTAAAATAATAGGTTTCATTTTGTAATGCTCAACTACAGCCAAGGCCAAAAGGTTTGTAAATGCTCAGCACTCAGCTGAACACTCAGTATCCTTTCAATACCCGTGGTCAACTTTTCCTGTGTTCAAAAAGCCATCACATGGTTTTTATATTAATTCACCCAATTATTATATAGGCAAAAGGGTAAAGTTTTGTCAGAAAATCCATCTGAAAACTCTAAAGCAACACTCTAAAGCTCTAAGGCACTACTGACAAGCAATTAATACTCTGGCATTTTATACTGATATTTTTATGCCAAACTCAGCATCAGAAGTGAGCTATGTATGCATGATAACTTAAGAGGAAACCCACTCCCCATTTTTCTGTTAAAAAGACAGGATTTCTGTCTTTTTAACTTCTGTTTAAAGAGGCCACACCATCTTTAAAAAGGCTGACTCTAAGCTTCTGACTACTTATATAACTGTGATAAGTTACATGTATTAATGCTTATCAGTTATAAATGAAAAATAAAACAATTAATGCAAGATTGTATTCTTATATATGCTAACTTCATCAACCTTATTCACATAATTATCTGCATATTTAACAACCAAATTTGATCAACAGCTGTTGATATTTTTCAAAGCACTTAGGCTGTTTAATTCTGATTAGAGTGCTATGGAGTGTCTTTTATATTGCTGTATTTAAGAAGTTTGTCAGTATTAAGGTTGTTATCTGGGAAGTAATATGTTTAGGGTCTTTATGATATCAGTTGGGCACATGTTAGTGGGAGAGGGAAAGGGAGAGTGAGAGAGACTATGCTTATATTTAATTTTATTCGGGTAAAGGTATACAATGCCAGGGAAATGGAGGAGCTTAATCAGCTGGTGTTCATAAAATCTAACAGTTAAATTATTTGAAATGGTTCACCAGTACGGTTTAAGCATGAAAACAGGGTTCAAAGCAAAACATTCAGAAAGCTTAGAATGTAAATGAAAAAGAGTTGTACAATTTAGACCTAATTTCTGCTTGAGAAGAGAATTTACCCTTAAAGGAAAATAAATGGTATACTGGGATTCAAAGCATATGCATAGAATAGTAATGAAACAGTAGACAGCATGTTCTTATAAAGCTAAGTGCAGGCAAGATACTTAGAGATCTGTAGCCAGAAGAACCTAGTAGAATGAGAAAATATATCATAAGGGAGTCAATGTTATCATTTTGTAGCAGGGCTATTTCTCAAAGTAAAGCCCATTTCAATGTAGAGTTTCTAAATGTGGGGCTAAATGTGGTTAAAGGTTATCTTAATTCTTTTGAATGGATTCTTCTAGCTTGAACTTGCCTTGGTGCATCTAATCTTCATTCTGTCTTTGATTTTGATTCATGAGTAATCTCAGGTTGGGTGTTGTGTAGCTTACATAATTTTTGTCTGATTAGTAATGAAGCCTGAACTCATCTCTCATTTTTCAAGATAGAAAAGTCTCTGTGTGTCTCTATAAAAGACTACATTCATCTTTGTCCTGGATTTATAAATACATACATTCACATGTCAAAGGCAGGGATTGCTTCATTACATAGGGCAACTGAGTGTGAATGTTATATTTTAAATAAGGAGAGCTTTGGAGCTAGGAAAAAATGTCAGTAATAAGAAGAGAGATTTAAAGACAAATTGACAGCAGAATAGAAACTCCAGAAGAGGGACAGTTTATGCTGGGGGAGATATCAACAGCAAAATATAATCCCTGGAAGAAGTGATAAAGAACACATCTGCTAATTTCAAGGTGATACATAAACTACTTAGAAGAAAATGGTTTGCACACTGTGAAGATTACATGCCTATAACGGCATTTTCTTTTTCAAATTTCAAGAGAGAAATTCATAATAACTTGGATTTTAGCATCTTTTAGAACTGAGTTGTGATGTCTCCATTTCTTCAGCTCCCTGTGTTTTATCATTATAGTTTATATTGGACAGCATTAGAGAAATAACTTGTACTTGCAAATATAATACAGCTATTTTTCCCCTGTCCTCAATAAACAGTGACTTTTTTCACTCAGTCCTTATTTCTAAAACTCTCCTTTAGCATATACATCACATAAATTAAGGAAACATTCTTCTAATTCGCTACAAAAACAAATTGTACAAATATAGAATTAGCATGCTGAAGCACTGCAGTTGATGATAGAAATATTTGAAATGAAATACAAACAAATGCAACCTTAAATCTATGATCTTTGTAAAGTTTATGAGCTACCTTCAATGGAACACAAAAACTGAGAAAACGTCCAACTGCAGGTCATTCAAATTCATCTAATTTGCTTGGAGTAGCAGATCTTTTCAGGTCAAATTGTGATCTGATTCAACAATTCTATTAATTTGGAAAGTCAATTTAATTTGGAAATTTGATTAAATAGCCTTCAGATCAAATTGTAAGACAACCCTGTGTTTTTCTATTCCTATGGAAACCACATATTTGCTCTTACAGAAATGTTTTCATAATGGATTTGAGAATTTCTTTGAAAAATGAGAGAAAACCAGGAGTGTTACTACATATAATTTATATATATAAGCTCAACAGTTATTTTGCATACAATGGTTATTATTCTTAGATAAATATGTAGAAGATATCACCATTGATTTTTTAATAAAAAGCAATGTAGGGAATTACTGGTTGATAAAGATTTATGTCTACATTCCCCTGAGTTTTTTTCTTTCTCTTTCCTCTTTTCTGAACACCTTCTTTCCCCATGAGCTATATATTAAAGTTGTGGGGGAAAGTTACTACAAACCATGTGATGTTTTGCTACTGCTGGAATGGGAAAATTTATAAGAAATAAGAGCTACTCTCCATCAACATTTCTTTACACTCAACCATAGCCACAATGCATATGTATTGTACATAACTTGACTTAAGCTAGAACTTCTTCAATGTGACTTAATTTTGGTTTTAAAGCACAATATTCCCATGATTCTATGAATTTTGAGATAATTAACTTCTATCTCAGCTGCTGCACCAGAGAAAATGCTGGGAAGACAGTATTGTAGCATTTCCTTTGTAGTTGCCCAGTGGAATTATCAGACCCAGTGCTCAGAACATTCAGAGGTAGCAGGAGTCAGATTCTGAGAGTTAAGGGAATTAGTAATGCATTCATGCATTCATGAAGGGTCTTTCCAGCATATTATTCTCCAAACAAATATTTAGTGCAGTTTTGTAAACTTTTATATTAAATATATGAGACAGTAAGTATGGTTGGGATTGAATGCAGAATTTATGCTGTATTTGATATGTAATATTGCATACACATATAGGTATTCGCACAGTCTGTCCCAAAACTGCCATGTTGATAAAGAGGTGAAATGACATCATGACCAAGCCTATGTTTTTGAACTTGGATCATTATATCAATAATCAATATCAATCATATGCTATACCTTTAAAAAAAACAGTTAACATGTATATTACCATGTTCAAGAATAGATGGGTGAAGATAACTGCATACCCATTTCTATTTGGTGCAAGATCAATGGGTGTCACATTGTATTTACTAAGTTACTATTGGACATGATGTAGGTCATAGTGATTCATACATAATTTATAATCCTACTTTAGGACAGACTAGACAACCTCTGACATTTTGGATCATCCTTTCAGAGATATTTCCATACCAGCTTCCTCAGTGCCTTCAACAATGACTGAACTTCTAATGTACTGCCTTCACTGAAATAGTTGCAATACATTCAGAGATGTAAGTACCTTGAAAGAAGCCCATGTTGAACTATATAGCACAAATATCAGCACAGAAAATGTTGGTTTTAATGTTTAATTTTGAATTACACCTTAAACTACTTTATGATAATTTTTAGATCATAAAATGTTTTACAGAATTTGCCAAAGTTCAATTCCACAGCAGACACAATTTTCAGATTTTGGAGAAATTCCATAAATTAGCACATTTGAGGTACCTTGGTTCAAAAATTGTTGCCATATGATGCACCATTTCATCCAATTAAAGCTTGCAGGAATGACAATTTTAGTAGAATATAGATTCTTGAGCATAGTCCCATCTGCTTAGTATACCCTGTATATTTTTGTACTTGAAAAAACTTATATAGGATAAGCTTTGTTTTAACATCCAAAGAAAAATATAATATACCTTAGTTAATACAACTGGACTTTCTTCTTTTTCTCCTTGAAAGAAGGAACATTTGTTTGTTTTTTCTCTGAAGAAGACTGAAGAAGCTTATTGGATGAAAAGTGAAATGTTTTCAAGGAAAAAAAAACGAGACAGTCTAGTTGCCTTTTGGAAAAGCACTCTTGGGACAACCATCACCTGGTTGAATGAGAATCTCCATAGACATACAAATTGATTAATCTTTTTTTGCTTTAATATTATTTTAAAGTCAATTTTATAGAACAACAGTACTGATATTTTTTGTATGCTTTTGAATTGGTATACAATAATTACTGCAATACTTCAATCTTTATAAGTTAATGTTTAATATGTTGGTTTTTTTCTTTTCTTATTAAAAAAATAAATTTTAAAATAAATGCCTCCTTGACAATCACTTTAACTTTGGAGAAGGCATGGCTAGCGCTGCAGCGACATGACGGAATTCCACAGGGCTCCATGGCAAACATCAAAATCGCCCTGCCCAGGGGTCGATAGAGACCCTAGCCAACCCTATAGGGGTTGGTGAAGAAGAGAGGGCAGTCTACGAACCACAGGAAGATCGCAAATCCCTGTGGGAGCAGAAAAAAACCTCTTGGACTGGCAAGGAGTGATAGGTGGCCATTACAAACTGTCAGAAGCCACGGCAGCCAGACCAGAAAGTTAAAAGAAGATTGTTGAGCAGTGTGTCTGCTCTAGGTGAGATTTTTCTGACCTTTGCTTTAAAAGAAAAGACTTGGCTCTCCCTTAAAATTGGACTGAATTGAGAGTGAGACTAAAGAATAAAAGGTGGGATTTCAAACTTTTCCAACTCCGAAGTTGGCGGCGAAGAGGCTTTTAATCATTAATTAAGAAGACATAGAAGGACTTACTATTTTGCTACAAAGAAATGTGGAAGAGATAGAAAGAAAAGAATAAGGCATTAATTGGGGTGAAGTTCTGTTGTCCACTTTTTATTAAATTTTGAAAGTTTTGATTGTAAAAGAGAAAAAAACTTTAACCTTTAAAAATAAGGAATGATGGGACTAAAATAGAGGAAACAGAATAAGTGTGCCATCTACTGGTGCCTGCTGGCAGAGAAAGTGTTTAAGAAGTAAAAGGACTTTTGATTAGACATGACCCTGGAATGAGGATTACAGTAAATGAAATAAGAACAACCTTTTGGCACCTGCAATTTGCTTAGTCTGGAAGGCTAGAGCACAGAGTGGAAAGACTATGACTGTGCAAAATTAGCAGCTCTGAGGGTCTAACAGATACTAAACAAGTAAGCAGGCTGCAGTGTTGAACATTCTGAATAAAACACCTTTGGGTTTTCCCCCCCTTCTTTTGTTTTTTTCCTGCTTCCCCTTGAGACTTTTAAAACCTAGAAGTCTGGAAACTACAAAGACTTGCCAAATTGGGCTGGATTATAAATTCCTTTGGTGGAATACAATTAAGCTTTAATATCATAACTGTAGAAGGACAAGAAAAGAAGAGACTAAAATAGTTTTACAAGAACTCTATTCTGTGAAAGATTGTCGGGGACATATGTGGACCTAAGTGGACTACAAATAAACTTTGATAGCTTATTTAAGAAAGAGGAAGAGAACAAGAATCAAAGACGACTTGTGAGAGATACTGTGGTTTGCCTTATAAAATCTTTAGAGACATATCTTGGACTCTGTGGACTTTAGGAAATTAATTAGTATTCATATTCTATTTCTACATAACATTGTTATAAAAAAGAAGAGAAGAAGGGTGAAAAACTATACTTAAAAGTATTTGTGAACTGATATTTTATATGTTAGCTGGTCAGAAGTGGTAAAAATATTGATAGAGGAAGCTAGTAGTGAAAGTGTGGTTATAAAAAGGTTGTTGAAGTTGGAAGGCAACTGGGAGAAAATGCTGGAGTAGTCGGGAGTGTGTTGTGAAGTTATTGTTTATTTTATGTGTTAATATTGAAAGATGAAGAAAACTACTTCGGCTCCCTCTTCAGCACCATCATCTGCTGCCTCAAGTCCGGCAAGCCAGAGATCTTTGGATATTTTTTTTGTTTCAGGAAAGAAATGCAATGCAGGCGGAAACAAAAGTGATATTTCAGTCAATACAAGAGTCAATGACTAAGCTACATGAAAGAATACAAAAAATGGATGATAAAGTAGAAAATATTCATCAAATAATAATAAAGAATGAAGAAAGAATTAAAGAAGTAGAGGAAAAATCAGAACAAACTGAGAAAAAGGTGGTGGAAATGCTCCAGAGATTAACTCAGGTGGACAAGAGCCTGAAGGCCTCGATAATATCCCTGGAGATGGAAAGATCCTAAGATTTCCTAAAATATAGAAGAAGAGAAGGGGGAAGACCTCCCTGATAAAATGGCAGAGTTGTTGGCGCAAGTCTTGGAAGTGAACAAGCAGGAGGTATTACCTGAGATGGATGAAATTTTTCAGGTCCACACAGGCTATGCAAGGAGGAATAAACTCCTCAAAAAAGTACACATTAGGTTCTTGAAAAAGGCGACCAGAATGGAAATACTTCAAAAAGCTAAAGGAAAGCCAATGGTGTATAAAGAGAAAGAAATAACAATTCTAAAACAGATACCAAGAAGAGTGCGAGATATAAGAAGAGAATACCAATTCTTGGCAAGAAAATTGATTAAATATGACATACACTTCAGATCAGAGGTGAAATCTAGCCGGTTCAGACTGGTTCAGGCGTACCTGTGGCAAAAATTTAGAATAATTCAGAGAACCAGTAAATTTTACCTCTAGATGGCCCCGTCCCTGCCCACTCAGTTGCCAGCTCACAG
>JANHFL010008897.1:47877-62803 GCA_032468155.1 Oxyrhabdium leporinum
AGGAAGGAAGGAAGGAAGGAAGGAAGGAAGGAAGGAAGGAAGGAAGGAAGGAAGGAAGGAAGGAATCCATGGTGGCACAGTGGTTATAATGCAGTATTGCAGGCTAACACTGCCCACTGCCAGGAGTTCGATCCTGACCAGCTCAAGGTTGACTCAGCCTTCTATCCTTCTGAGGTCGGTAAAAAGAGGACTCAGATTGTTGGGGGGCAAAAGGCTGACTCAATAAACCACTTAAAGAGGGCCGTAAAAGCACCATGAAGCGGTATATAACTCTAAGTGCTATTGCTCTTTTCAAATGTAAAGATTGCTTGAAAAGAAGGTTCCAGGCATTTCCAAGAAGGTGATCCAAAAACAGGATATTTTGTCCAGGAAATGTCTCCTGGTGTTTTTCCAAAAAGCAACTCTCTTGGGATTCTTCCCTTGAAAATGTTTTGCTTCCCATCCAAGAAGCTTCTTCAGTTCTGAACAACATCTCACCCATGCCATTCACTTGAGGTCAAAGACAGAAGTGGGGAAACAAAGACAGCAGCAATTCCCCAGGCAGAGAAACAGAGAAAAGATTGTATTTCCCCCAACTCTGTGCTCTTTATAGCCTGACAAATTTTCCTTGGAGAATAGCAGACACCTTGGTGTCTTCTTCATCAGAATGGATATAAGAAGGGATCTGGCTTGGCCTCAGGGAAACATACAGTAATGTTTATTTAGCCAGAAACAGATTCCTTTGCACAGAGATCAGCACCTCAAGGATGAAAGAAGCAATTTTGTCTTTAGATAAATGTTAAATAAGAGTTGAGTAGGGCAGAATTTCTCTCGAAAAACAAGCTCTCTGGCATCTCTTTATAAACTCAGATAATAGGTGCCCAGATAGTTGACTTTGGAGTTCATTATATTTTCGAAATCTACCACAAGATCAAAGACCGCAAGGCGGTGAGAATTTAAGAAAAGTTGAATTGGCCTCTGTGTTTCCTCAGAGCAGACTGTATACGGGTAGCCCTCCAGTTACAACTGTTCATTTAGTGACTGTTCAAAGTTACAACCGCACTGAAAAAAGGGACTGAGGACCGCTTTCCACACTTATGACTGTGGCAGCCATTCCCATGGTCGTGTGATCGAAATTCCGACCCTTGATGACTGACTCATATTTATGACGGTTGCAGTGTCCCGCCGGTCACATGATCCCCTTCTGCAACCTTCTGACAAGCAAGTCAATGAGGAAGCCAGATTCACTTAACAACCATGTTACTAACTTAACTGTAGCAGTGATTCACTTAACAACTGAAGGACTAGGGGTGACATGATAGCAGTGTTCCAATATTTGAGCGGCTGATACAGAGAGGGTCAACTTATTCTCCAAAGGATCTGAAGGCAGGAGAAGAAGCAACGGATGAAAACTGATCAAGGAGAGAAGGAACCTAAAAATAAGGAGACATTTCCTGACAGTGAAGACCATTAATCAGTGGAACGAGTTGTCTTCAGAAGTTGTGGGTGCTCCAACACTGGAAGTTTTTAAGAAGAGACTGGACAACTATTTGTCTGAAATGGTGCAAGGTTTCCTGCCTAAGCAGGGGGTTGGACTAGAAGACCTCCAAGTTCCCTTCCAACTCTGTTATTCTGTGGTTGATAGTTTTATTTTTGTCCTAAATCTTGACCAAATATTCCTTATGTAACAAAATTGAATTAATCCGTATACACATATTTGAGTCTTTTGAAACGTCTACTCCATTGTCTATGGAGATTCTCAGTCATCCAGCTGATGGTTGTCCCAAAGATGCTTTTTCAAGGAAAGTCCAGGTGCTTTTTCAAGAAAAGTCCAGTTGCCTCTTGAAAAAGCATCTTTGGGTTCTACTCCATTGATGATAGTCTTTATTTTTAAGACTTATTTATTACCTGCAGATACAACTAAGCGTGATGGATATAGATTTTTTTTCTCTCTCTCTCTCTCCCAAGTATTCTGACACCTTTTGTTCTTAGAGTGATATTCTCTGGACATTTGTTTTGTGAGCAAATAATAATGTTTTGAATGACTAATCAAGTCTGCGAAGTACATTTTAAGGTTGAACAAGCCATGCGGTTGTGTACTATTAAAGGACTTTGACAAATGAGAAGTTGGGAAAAGATGTTTGCATCTCTTCGTTTGATATGGAATCAAAGAGTTCTGAATGCACAAAGCAATATTATCTTTTGAAGTACATTGATTTTTTTCCCCTTTCTTTTAATGTAGCAATCTTTCACCTACCTAAAGAAATCTGTGCTACTAAATACCAGTGAGAGGAACAGAGAAATGTCATCTGAATATACTATTAATAAAACAGTGGGTGAAACACAGAACATAATAAAGTATTTTCTGTCAGTCAAGGAAGAAGGTCTTGATTTATTCAGGGGCTCTTTTTATCTCTTCTTGTTATAATTATGAATTCATCTAGATTCTTGTTTCACAAGTCTTGGATTCATTTTTCCAAAACTCTAAGGCTAATGCTAAATTACCTTTAACAAAATCAAAGCCAACCTTTTCCCCAACACCGTAGTTTTGTAAATGAATGTTTTGGGGTTTTATTTTATTTTATTTTATTTTTCATGGAGAAGTGTTCCGATATTCACCCGAGATGCTACCTTAGGGTAAGAGACTAGTCTAAATCATTTCTGTGTTGAGCATATTGTCGAAAAACATCCTAATTTCTAATCTTGGAGACGAATTATATGTTACGATGGTAACTTTGAATTGTTGGCCTTTCTCTGATGACTTCTTGTTGACATTCCTGATTGGCTAAACTGACTTGCAATATTGTCCTTTTGAATTTGTAATCACCGATTAGATGGGAGTCTGTAAATCAAATGCCATCATTCTCATCTGACTTGATGTTAGAGTAGACCATTCTACAGATTGATTTCACATAAGTCACAGTTTCTCACACCTAGCATAATTTAACCTTAGTTAGAATTGGGGCTGATGTGCCATGGAAAGTATGGACTTTCATCCTGAAATAATATAGCTGATTTTTTTTTAAATTATTTTTTTTTTAGTTTGTCACACAATCAGTCAGATGTTCAGACTGGATTTGATATTTTTGTCCACCTATCGAGTCCTTTCCAATGCCCTGGGATAGACAGAGGTGGATGTTTGATGGTGTTAGAGATATCATCACAGGATGCAAGCTGTTCCAAACAGAGCTGCCTTTTGCAATTGACTGACTGTGAATTTGTCAATGCCGATGACTATTTTGGTCGGTTGCACAATCAGCCAGATATTTAGATTGGATTTAGCATTTTTGTCCTTCTATCAAGGATTTGGGATGGGCAAATGCTGTTTAATAATATTAGAGGTATCTTCTCAGGATGTAAGCTGTACCAAGTAAAGCTGCCTTTTGTAATTGACTGATTATTATTATCTTCATCATTTTTTGCCAAGCTTGTAGATATTTCTATCTCCCTATTTTTTCAATTTGTCTCAATTTGCTCTTATTTGTTATCTCAGTACATTCCCATGCCTTTGTAAAGCTTTTTAGACTCTTAAGCTCTTTAAAAGGGGAGTTAGAATAGCCTATTTAAAAAAAAAAAAACAAAGTCAAGGAGCTCATCAGAGGCGCCAAAGGGATAACAAATTTATAATTTTTGTTGTTCCTTCCAATATCCAATCCAAGACTAGGATAATCATCAACTGAACTGTTAATAAAAATTGATAATTGCGCTGAGACAACATCTGCTCATCTTTTTGGGGCGGGGGGCAGAGATTGGGTTGTTAGTGTTTTATTTTTAAAGGCAATTATACGGAGATATTCATAGGAACAAAAAGTGGCCTCTAGAGTAGAAATGTGCTAACGTTGCAATTTGGAAAGCATTCACCACTCCACATAAGTTCCTGCTAGCACTTCTGCTCTAATGACTAAATTTGTCATAACATTTTAAAAACACAGATTACATTCTCCTCTTCCATGTTGCTTAATTGCCGCTCTGGAATGCAGCTCTCTCTGGGTGAAAAAAAGCTTTTCGGAAAGTCAAACGTGAAGCTCAGCTGGGATTCATAGTATTCATGTAGCTGTGTGTTGCCGACATGTTCTGCCAATGCACACATTTTACTTTGGACCCATTCTTGCCACTAAACTTCCTAGCATTTTCAAAGCAGAGCCATTGCAAGCCACCGTGACCAAACCATTGGTTTTTCACCACCTCTAGAAATGCAAAATACCCAACTCCGGTGTGACAGGATAGCAGTCTTCCAATATCTGAGGGGCTGCTTCAAAAAAGAAGGGGTCAACTCCTTCTATCTGGGATGGTCGCCCTCTTCCACCAAGCATACAAGTCCGGGAGGGATGCACATGGAGCAGTGAGTGAGGAAGGGGACATCTGCTTAGCCAGCCAGATCAGCTGAATCAACCCTGGTGATCAATGAGGTGACAGATGTCACAGTCAGATTGCCTTCACATCTGGGGGGGGGGAGGGCTCAATCTATTCTCCAAGGAACCAGAAGGCAGGACAAGAAGCAATGGATGGAAACTAAACAAGGAGAGAAGCCACTGAGAACTAAGGAGAAGCTTCCTGATGGTGAGAACAATTAACCAGTGTTACGACTTGCCTCCAGAAGTTGTGAATGCTCCATCACTGGTGGTTTTTAAGAAGAGATTGGACAACCATTTGTCTTAAATAGCATAGGTTCTTCTGATGGAGCAGGGGGTTGGACTAGAAGGCCTCCAAAGTCTGTTTCAAATTTGTCACTCTGTTTATTCTATTATTCTGTTCAATCTGCTTCCTACAATGTTTGAGCAACGCAAGTCTGGGGAAGGAAATCAGAGCCAACATGCAACATTCAGCAAAAAGGTCCACCCCTGCTGATGTCCCTCTATTGATGTCAACCTTAATGAGATGTCCTGCAGGCGGACATCTGTGAGAGGAGAAGTTTGAGCTTTTCGGTTATTATATTTATTTATGTTTCACATTTCTGTACTGCCCATCTCCCTCTGAGAGGGATTTTGATTGGCATAGGATAAAATGTTAAACTATAAAGTAGAATATGGTAAGACAAGCCAGTTATAGTTGAGTCCATAGAAACCAGGATCTAAACTCAGTGAATTCCTACGGCATTCAGAGAGATCTATGGGTTTTCTCCAAAGATGAGCAGGACAGGAATTATTTAAATATATAAAATGCAACCAAGGTAAACTCAGTCTGGAGTTTGGATCGTTTGGCCATGATGATTTCCTTCCCTTCAAACGTTTCTTCATCTTTAATCTCCAGAAAGTCCCGAATATAGGGAAGGCATAGGAGTGTGACAATGTTATTTCAGACATCCCTGGTTTTGATTAATCACATTTTTGCAAGAACTTACATGATTTATACTCTAGTCTAATTAATTAAAGCCAAGGAGGATTTGGTTTTAAGGCTGTCATTTAACAACATTGCAAAAATGTCTTTACGTTATTCAGTGAATAGTTTTAAGATAAATTCCGAGCTATTATCTAATTATTAAAAGAGCAGAGGGGTTAATGTGTTTGAAAAGTCATGCTAGGGAAGACAAAATAAGAACTCTGAATCATTAGGCCGGTCTTGTATGAAGGGACTCTACTGTAAAACTACTTCTCTTGGCTTTTTTTAAAAAAGAGTTTCTTGGGTGAAAATGTTTCCAATATTCATTGGATTGGATTCAGAAAGGTCCTTGTTTGATCATTTTCCCCAGGGAAGCGATTCCCGAATAAATCAATCAATATTCCAGCTGCAAAGATCTCAAACTAAAAGCAAAGATCTCAACATTTCTGGAGGCAACATACTGCTATGTGAGCCTTTTCCAGACTGAGTCTCCATTTTGGTCCAGGCCATGGCAGAAAGTAAACATGGAGCCATGTCAGAATTTTCACAATATTAAACCAACATTTCAAGGTATAGCTGGAAAGGAACTCTAGTCTAAGGAAATAATAAGGTGTAATAGCAGCATTCTATCAAGCTAGCCAAGCAATAAGTTGCGAATTAAGCCATCAGATCCGATCGACCTCACATGGTCCAGTCTTCTGTCTGTGTTGAACCATAGTGGGACTGATATGACTCGGAGGTGGAACTTGGAGCAACCAGGAAATCCATCACCTGAACCTGACCAAAATTCACCTGAAGCAAACATCTGGAGCAGGGCAGGCTCCCAACATACTACCATGTTCCAGGATGCACCGGCAAATTTTGAAGGACAGAGATGAGATGTTCTGCTCAGCTACTCAGGAACAAAAGGGTCAAGTGCCCTATTTGAGTTGTGCCACAAAACAGTTCCAGCTTCCAGGAACTTTGTTTTCTGGTGGAACAACTCTCCAACATCAGACTTGGGTTAGAAATTTTGTAGTGGCCTGCTTGAGATCATAATTGTGGAAATTTGGAATATGCAATGAATGGAGACTAATGGCCTAGAGAACCTTCATTTTTGAAGACCCACCACAGGACTTAATCACTGTCCTAGCAGACAGCTTTGTCAATTCCATTGGAGAATATTGGGGGCGGGGGGAGGAGTTAGTTAAGAAAGAACCCCCTCCGATGCCACCAATTTTAACTTTCAACCACTTCTTTCCCTAGTTCAGTGTTTCTCATCTCAGCCACTTTGGCTTTAAGAGCACGCTGGCTGGGGAATTCTGGGCATTGATGTCCACACTTCTTAGAGTGTCTGAGGTTGAGAAACACCAACCTAGTTAAATATTTGTGCAGAGGGAGTCCAAATGTGCAGGGCAGAATTGACATAACGGGGAATGAGTTATAGGGCGTGATGTGGGAGAAAAGACATTGGCTTGCAAGTAAATTAAAGTTGCAAAGAAAATCTAAGATGGCAGATTAATGGAATAGAGAGAGTGAAAGAGAGAGAAAGAGAGAGAGACCGGTGGATGAATTATGAATGGTGTACAAGCAACGATCAAAGGAACACTTAGGAACATCTAAATTATCCCAAAAGCTGGAGAGGATGTCTAGTGAAAGGAATTATGTAGTATTAGAGGAAGAACATCAACTTTTTCGTGGGATCATGAGTTAATCAAACTTCACAGATTTCTCCTTTGTGTAGTATATTATGTTCAACATGAAAAAAAACTCCCTTCACAGCTGGTATTCAGCGTGTAAAAAGGGGATATGAAACATCAGAATTAAGCCACCCATCAACCCTAGGAGCTTCAAGGAAAGGGGGCAGGCGTTTGAAAGGAAATAATGAAATAGCTGTTCTGACCCAGCTCCTGAAACACGACAAACCCAATGAAGTAAACTCAAAGATTTGTTTAATTAGGAATGCCAGCAGCCCCGGCAAAAAGTTTTAGCTGCTTAGACTAATACAATCTCCTCTCTGTGGGCCCTGCCCTTGAATACTGTTTAATCATAGGCGGTGACTTTTTATTCGAGCCACCGCTTTTATTCGAGCCAGATGCTTTTGGAGAAATATTTTCCAAGCAGCAGAGTGATTTTATGACAGCCCCGTTATGGATACTCCGAAGTTTTAAAAATAAAGGATTATTTTTTTGTGAAAGATGAGGGAAATAATTCTCTGAGGCTTTAAGAAAAAGCTTTGATACTCATATTGGGTCAGTATGCTATATGGAGTAAATTGCTTGAAGAGATTAAGAACTCATTTTTGTTGTCAGAAAAAGGAGCAGGGGAAAAAAACAAACCCTGACAGTTTCATGCCACTCTAAGTATATTTCAGGATAGAAATATACTTATTTCCAAATCTATTTTTAGCAGAGATGGCGTATTTGTAGGTTTGAAAAACCGCAGCTGAGAAATCTCAGTATGACCATCTATTTTAGAAAAGAGGACTATTATAGAGGACACAAAATGAAATTTGAAAGCTTTGAATTGGTGTCCAAAACATTTTTTTTTAAAGAACCCTCTAAAAATAATTGCCATATGCCAGAACCGAATGCCTCCCATTTTACACTTTTCATGATCTGTTAATTATTTATTCTTATGATTCCAAAGCTGTGATTCAATCAGAATTTTTGTAATTCTGGGAAGGCGATGTGCTCACCCACATTAAAAGACATATGTCTATAGAGATTCTCAATCATTCGGGTCATGGGTGCCCCAAAGGAACTTTTTCAAGAGGCAACTGGACTTTCTTGGGTTTTTCCTTGAAGACATTTTCGCTTCGAAAGACTTGCAGAAAGATGACTGCAAGGAATATAAACTCTTCCATCCTCCACCCTTCAGTAGAACTGAAGAAGCTTCTTGGATGAGAAGTGAAACATAAAAAAGGGGGCGGGAGTGAATTATGCTGGTGGACAAGGTCATTTTATAGCGTTGCTTCCTAATTCTACTGCCGCTGAGAACTAAGCTAATGAAAAGACTAATTTGGTCTCAACCCTTGGCAAGAAAGATTGGCTTGCTGGCTGGAGAAGTCTGCGAGCTCATCTGCCCACCTTCACATTACCAAGGTTGAGAACTGGGTTTAAGATTGATCCACCCAGGATCCCCCCAAAAACTCAGAAGGAGACAGTAAAGTTGAATCAAAGAGAAAGATAAATCTAAACAAGTGGATATTCAATAGCCACAAAAACCACAGAGCAGTAACAACATAAAACACAACCTTGGGTTTCAGCAAAACACATACAACATTCCAGATTTGCAGAGATAGAGCTGATGATGAAAGAAATTCTGGCAAGCTAACTTGGCAAAGCCTCCAACAGACTCAGATTTTAGGCTGCCTTAAGACAAATCTGCAATACGGTTCCGATAAAGCTTGGAGTGGAAGTTTATAAAATTAAGCGAAAGGACACCTTGTGACCTTTTGCTGCCCGATGCAAATTCTTCTAAGTTGCGTTTCTCACTTCTCCCCTAACACACAGCCAGGCAACGTTATTAAAGTGTCAACATAATTATATTTTTTTTCCAATCAATTTCTGCCTCCGGCAGCCTGATTACGGCTCTGAAGCTATGATTTATCATCTATGGAGTCAACCACAGTGTAACCTTCCATCTAATGGGGTTTCCTTCCAATTCCAAAGCTGACTCCCGAACCTAATTTGTTTTTTGAGCTGTGTTTGTGAAATTTAGCACTTGGTGGAATAAGGTGTTATAAGCAATTTTTATTTTATTTTTTGAAAAAAAAAAAAAGCAAAACGAAAAAAGCAGCAGTTGAAATTCACGCATCCTATTCCGTTCACCTTGCACGAAGCAATTTTGCTTCTATTAAAGCTGCAAATGGCTCTCAGACTGAAAAGGCTGTCCGTGTGTCAAGCCATTTAAACTGTGGGCAGTTGATTTCTTCTTCTCTACGCAGCCATGTTAATTTTATGTACTGGATGCAGGCTCCATTTGAAGCCTACCTACCTACCTACCTATGAAGAATGGTTGCAACAAACTGGTATGCCTAATCTAGTGAAGAGAAGGACTAGGGGGTGACATGATAGCAGTTTTTGCAATATTTGAAGGGGCTGCCCCAAAGAAGAGGGGGGTCAACATTCTCCAAAGCACCTGAAAGCAGGATAAGAAGCAACGGATGGAAACTAATCGAGGAGAGAAGCAACCTGGAACTAAGGAGAAGTTTCCTAACAGAACAATTAATCAGTGGGACAACTTGTCTCCAGAAGTTGTGAATGCTCCAATACTGGAAGTTTTTAAGAAGAGATTGGACAACCATTTGTCTGAAATGGTAGAGGGTTTCCTGCCTTGAGCAGGGGGTTGGACTAGAGGACCTCCAAGGCCCCTTCTCACTCTTCTACTTCTATTCCTATTCTGTTCAATTCTATCTGCTTCTAAGTCTATTTTACTTCTACTCTACTTCTATTCTAATTCTACTTTACTTCTACTCTACTGAGCAGTGGGACAACAGGTTTCCAGAGCAGGGGATTTTCTGAGCAGGGAGTTGGACTGGAAAACCTTGTGACTAGAGTTTCCTACCTGAGTAAGGGGTTGGACTAGAAGATCTCCAAGGTCCCTTCCAGCTCTGTTGTTCTGTTCTGTTCTGTTCTATTTTCTGTTCTATTTTCTGTTCTATTTTATTCTATTTTCGATTCAATTTTCTATTCTATTCTATTCTGTTCTGTTCTGTTCTATTTTCTGTTCTATTTTCTGTTCTATTTTATTCAATTTTCGATTCAATTTTCTATTCTGTTCTGTTCTGTTCTATCCTATCTCTAGTCTATCTCTATTCTAATTCTATTCTATTCTATTCTATTCTATTTTCACTAAGCGAACTCTTGTAAGTCAAGGATTAACTTTAGAAGTGGTACTGTAGAGCAGGGTTGGGTCAGCAGCTTGGCCCATTAACAGATAGTCCTCAACTTACAACGGTTCGTTTAGTGACCGTTTGAAGTCACAACGGCCCTGAAAACATGCCCGTTTCTCATACAGCCATTGTATAGCATTCCCCCGTGGCGGAAGTGAATAAAATTCTGATACTGGGCCACTGACTCCTGCCCCAAGCCTCTGCCATCCAGTGCCCTGCAAAATTTAAAAAGGAGACTTAATAGAGGTAGCGCTCGACTTACAGCCATTCATTTAGTGACTAAAGTTACAATGGCAATGAAAAAAAGGAACTTAGAACCGTATTTCACACTTACGACTGTGGTGCGTGTCACGTGATCCAAATTCAGCTGCTTGGCAACGAACTCCTATTTAGGATGGTTGCAGTGTCCCAGGGTCACGTGATCCCTTTGGGTGACTTTCTGACCAGCCAAGTCAATGGGGAATCCGGATTCACTTTACAACCCTGTGACTAACTTAACGACTGCAACAATTCCCTTAACAATGGGTCAATAAAATCGGGCGAAACCCACTTAACAATGGTCTTGCTTAGCGACAGACGTGTGGGGTTCGGTTGCGGTCATAAGTCGAGAACTGCCTGAACTTGAGAACGCCATCGCCAATGTTTTCCAAGAAAAGCGATCAAGCTGTGTGACTCTGATTGAGATCGCTTTTCAATTTAAGTGTAAACCGCCCCGAGTCCTTGGAATGGGGCGGTATATAAATCTAATTTATAATAATAATATAATAATAATAATAACTACTGTGGGAAGAAAGGTCATAAAATAGGACAAAACTCACTCGAGAGCGGTCCTGTTTAGCCACAGAAAATGCAGCTAAACGGGTCCGTGGTCATAAGTCGAGGAGTGCCTGTACTTACTCCGTGCTTTTTCTGATCAAGACATCCCCCCTAGACTCCAGGCTGCAGCTTTTTTCAGGGGGGGGCAGGCAACTGAGCCCTTCAACCTGACTTAGAGTTAAGTGAGCCACCCCAAAGCAGGGGTCTCCAAGCTCGGCCACTTTTAAGACTTGTGTTTAAGACTCCCAGAATTGGAGAAAATGAAATTAAAATGGAGAGATTGTAGAGGAAGGGATTACAAGAGGTTAAGCATAGTTGAAGTCCACGAGCCTTAAATGTGGGCCTGGTTGGAGACCCCCTGCCCCAAAGGGTCCTTCGGTGCTTGGGGTGCATTGTTCCCCCAGTCGCCAGCAGGTGGCGCTCTTGTGACAGTTCCTCTGTCTGTGATGGTGGGAAGGGCAAGGGGTCCTTCTGCAGGGAGGTGGCGATGGGGTCGGAGGGGGCACATTGGCTAAATCTGGGGTGGCATCGGAGGATGCGGGTCTCCCTGGCCAAGGGAGACCCCTCCCCGCCCCCCGCCCCGGGTGGAGCGGCTCCTCCCTGGGCCCGGCAGGTCCAGGATGGGGGAAGCAGACTTCGCCGTGCCGGGGTTGGGAACCCTGCAAGCATTCCCCTGCCCCTCCCCGCCACGCCTTGCCAGGATGAAAGATTTATTTACAGTGCGCAGCTTTGCGATTGAAGGCAACGGATTATTAAATCTATCCCTGGGAGGTAGACTCCCCAGCGCTGCTGCAGGAATCCAATTTATCCCACAGGCCGCCCCACCCTGGGCAGGGTGGGACCCAGAGGGATTGGGCAACCGGAGGAGTGCCCAGCTACTGGGAAAGCAGCCCGTGGGGGAGGGAGGCAGGCTGGGGGAAAGCCAGCTGCCTTTACCCCAAAGGGAAGGGAGGTGGGGGGGGGAAGGATCTGGGGAGCAAGGCAGATTGCAAGGCTCGCTTGGGAAGGGGGGGCACCTGGAGCTTCTCCGGTCTGGTCTGCGAGCTGGAGAAGATCGGTCAGCTTCTCTTGAAGGCTCGCGCTTCCCCAGTTCCAGCCACAGCTTGGACCTGCGGGGGGTTGCCCCTCTCTTAGAATAGAATCACGGAGCTGGAAGGGACCCTGGAGGTCTTCTAGTCCAACCCCCTGCTCAGGCAGGAGGCCCTAGACTATTGCAGGCAAACGGTTGTCCAATCTCTCCTTAAAAACTCCCAGTGAGCAAGTCTTCATAGGCCTTTGCTAAGGAAGATGGGTCAGTACAGCGATGGATAACCTTTTCGGCTTTTCGTGCCCAAAGCATGTGCGTGCAAACCCCCAAAATGCAATGCGCCTGTGCCCCCCGTGCATGTGCCTGCATTCCCTGTGCACGCGCCCCCTTGCGCATGCCTGTGAGTCCCCTGCTCATGCTCCCTGCCCCCGCCCCCCCCGTGCGTGCACAGCTCAGACCCAAAGACCAGCTGGCCGGGGGAGGCGTGCGTGCGTGCATGCGTGGCGGAGCTGAGCTGGGGCGAAGGCTCGCATGCCCGCAGAGAGGGCTCTGTGTGCCACCTCCAGCCCGTGTGCCAGAGGTTCGCTATCCCCGGTTTAGCAGCTGGTGGTTGAACTGCGGGGTTCCTTGGTGGTCTCTGAGCTTGGTGGTTTTCTTGCAGACATTTCATGACCCAGCTAGGGAACATCATCAGCGCTAGAAGGGAGTTGGTTTGTGGAGAGGAGGAGGAGGAGGATTATGGGCTCCTTGGTGTTCTCTGAGCTGGGTGGTTTTCTTGCAGATGTTACATAAGCCCACTAGGGAACATTATGAGTGCTAGAAGGGAGGGAGATTTGCAGGGAGGAGGAGGAGGAGGAGGAGGAGGAAGATGATTATTGTGGGGTCCTTGGTGCTCTCTGAGTTGGGTGGTTTCCTTGCAAACGTTTCATGACCCAACTAGGTAACCTCTTCAGTGAATAAGCAGGGATTAACACCAGACAAGCAATCAAGCAGAAAACAATACTCTAATCAAGGAAATGCGAGGGGGGGAACTACATCCTCACCAACACTGACAGGGTAAGCTGCTGCATATAAACAAAGAACAAACCCTGTTCCCTTGTAGACGGAGGATGTTACCTAGTTGGGTCATGAAACCTCTTGCAAGGAAACCACCCAGCTCAGAGAGCACCCAGGAGCGCCACAAAGATGGTTTAATCGAATCCTTCAGAGATCAGCCGGACCCCGGCTCCTTCCAGCCTCCCCTCTTTCCTTGACCTCTGCAGATTCCTGGCAAAAGGTTTGCACCGCTTCATTTGCAACCCCCAAACCTTCAGGCCTTCCTTGCCCATCTCCGTTGGCTGGCAGAACCAGGTGGATGCAAGGATTCCTGATGGAAGAGAAAGGGCTCTGAGAAGGTGGGTGGATCAGATCCTGACTTGTTGCCAAGGGAAACCAGTCTGATCACTTCCATCAGGAAAGCCGCAACCTCCTTTCTAACATTTCCAGCTTGGTGAGAAAATGCTTTCTCCTGGGAACGGTCTTCCCAAGCAGGCTGAATCCTCACACAACTTGAATATCAAGATGGATCTGCCGGGTTCTTAAAGGGAACCTTCCTTCCACCCCAGCTTTGGTCCCAGAGTTGGTTGGGACTTTGGAGGTCTTCTCGGCCAACCTCCTTGTTCAAGCAGGAGAAACCGTTCCAGACAAATAGTTGTCCAATCTCTTCTTGAAGACCTCCAGTGAAGGAGCATCCGGAGGGAGTTCCACTGATTAATTGTCCTCGCCGTCAGGAAGTGTCTCCTTAGTTCCAGGTTGCTTCTCTCCTTGATTAGTTTCCATCCTTCGCTTCTTCTTCTCCTGCCTTCAGGGGCTTTGGAGAACACCTTGACCCTCTCTTCTTTGGGGCAGCCCCTCAGCTATTGGGAGATGCTCTCGTGTCACCCCTAGACTAACAGTATAACAGAGTTGGAAGGGACCTTAAAGGTCTTCTTGTCCATCCCCCTGGCCAAGCAGGAGACCGTATACTGTTTCAGACAAGCAGCTGTCCAATCTCTTCTTGAAAGCTTCCAGTGATGGAGAACCAACTTCTGAAGGCACCTTCCGTTCCACTGCTTGATTGTTCTCAGGAAGTTCCTCCTTAGTTCCCGGTTGCTTCTCTCCTTGAGTAGTTTCCATCCGTTGCGTCTTCTCCTGCCTTTGGGTACTTTGGAGAAGAGGTTGACACACATACACACCCCTTCTTTGTGGCAGTCCCCCAAGGATTGTAAGAGTATGGTACTATCATGGCAACCCTTGTCTGTCTCTGTGTTGGAGTCCCAATTCCTGCAACGAATGTTTTGGCCTCCAGCCCCCTAATCCTCTTTGTGCCTTTTTTTTTTCCATTCATGTTGTAATCACTTTGTAAAATGGCCACTAAAAGAACTGTTATAAGTCAAGCACTGCCTGCCACTGCTCACTTTTTAACCCTAAAAATCCATTGTCGAAATACAAGGCATCCTTGATGGACAGGCCTCAGTTGGGACCAGAATTTCCGTGGCTAAGTGAGGCGTTTGTTAAGGATTTTAGGGCCCTTTTGCCACAGCTGTGAAGTAAATTGCTGCAGTCGTTAAGTGAATCATGCAGTCGTTAAGCAAATCCAGATTTCCCCATTGACTTTACTCATCAGAAACTGGCTAGGAAGTTCTCAAATGGAGATCAACTGACCCCAGGATGCTCCAACCGTCATAAATACATATTGACTGACAAACGCCTGAATTACAGTAGTCCTTGACTTAGGACCACCATTGAGGAACGCCAGGAAAGCATCAAACAGGATCACCAACATGATCTCCAATGTCTGATGATGGACATGGAAGAAGTAGTAGAAGAAGAAGAAGAAGGAGGAGGAGGAGGAGGAGGAGGAGGAGGAGGAGGAGGAGGAGGAGGAGGAG